>BSQZ01000067.1:3335000-3438872 GCA_033239005.1 Lamellibrachia satsuma
CGTTGTGGCTGATACTGAAATATATGTACAGTGTTATCACCTTAAGAACATAATTGTACTCAATATTTGCCTATGTATTTGCGTATAATATACATTTCAACGAATATAGTGAGTAAACGTAAAACATAACGAAATTAATAATAATATACATATATATATATATATATATATATATATATATATATATATATATATATATATATATATATATATATATATATATACTATAACAGGGCGCCTACCAGCATACAGAAAACCACACTAAGATTGTTGTGCTAGTATATCTGTATTTTTAACTGGTTTGAGCATAGTATGTGGTTTCAGGTTTGTCATAATGTAGTGTAACATACTTGTCCACCTTAAGGACACCAGTGGTTGTGAAAGTGTTGCTGCTGTGTGGCTATAAATATGTATGTAAGGAACCGTTAGTTATTATACTTCGGTGATGTCACGCAATAAAGATACAAACATATTGAGTTCACCGTCCAGAAACGTTTTGACAGCTTGTTGTGGCTGCTACGGAAATATATGTACGGTGTAATCACCCTTAGAACATATTATTATGTAAACGTATAGACCATCATAATAAATCAGTGTATTAGCAGAACCACCAACATAACTTTGAAATTAATATAGCTACTACCCATTATACAATTATGAATGATGGACTCTGACACTGCGCCAGTTCGACGACTTTGTTTGTTTGTTATCCATGCCACATTAGTCCTCTTTCTGATTACTAACGAATATAGTGAGTAAACGTAACACATAACTTCGAAATTAATATACCTACGTATTATATCCCATTATAAAATTATGAATTATGAACTTTGATACTGCGCCAGTTCGACAATTGTGTTTGTTATCCATGCCACCTTAGTTTTATTAGTTCTGTTTCTGACGACTAACAGCTTGCCAGCACTGTCCTTCAACTAGTGCATGCAGTGACGTCATCGGTTGTGACGCATGCGCACCAGGCAAGCAACAGCCGGACTGCATGCGCGGTGAGTAGCCGACAACAGCAGATATAACGTTTGAACGGCGTGTTGGTGGCACTATTAGTTGCTACCCTGGGAAATACGTCACGTGTGCTTAATATACAAAACAATGCACGTTTTCAAGACTATTTGTTGTTTAGCATATTTGCCGGCAAAGTATAATAACATTTTGTTTGCATCTTGTTTGCAGCATATTTGTTCTATTCGAAAGACGTCACGTCATTCACACGTTTGTCAATTAGCATGTTTGGCAAATCGTTTGTACAACAAATGTATGAGTGTATGAATTCTTAGAGTGCGGGGAATAAAACACATCGTTGTTATAATTCGTGTACTTACTGTAATTGGCTGTAATATGCAGTTATTCAAGGCATATGTCATGTCATGATACCGCTTCTTCGAAAGTATTGTTGATGTGCTTTCGTGTGTAGTGGTAAACTAAAAATTGTCGTTTTCTGCAGACTGCGACGACGGAAACTACGGAATCAACTGCAACGAAAGCTGCGGACATTGCAAGAAGCAGTCGAAGTGTTCCATCACGAATGGAAATTGTCCCAGCGGATGTGAGCTTTGGTACATCTCAGACGACTGTAAGACTTACACAGGTATGTATACTTGCACCAATTTAATTGAGCTGTATCGAAAAAGTCTTCCTACTAGTTTCGCCAATACTCAATTTTCAAATAGAAAACAAGGGAATCTACCGAATGAAAGTTTTACATTATGTTGTCACGTGCTGCTCGCATGATTGTGGGCTACATTGGTCATACAACAACGACAGAATACTGGATTCTAATTAATTGTCTAAATATACAATTTTGCTCCAGCTGCTCCAGGTTTTCATTCATCCGGCAAGCCACACGTTGACAATGTCACCACCACGTCTGCCACAGTTACTTGACCTAAAGCCTGGAAGGCTACTATTCGAATGTATATATATATATATATATATATATATATATATATATATATATATAAAGTTGCCACCCTCACAGGTCAACTTGCGGCAGCTTTTGGGATCGGGATTGCGGTTGGAACATCTATACTTGGCATGACAATGGCAATCATCCGTGTTGCGAGGTCAGTGCCTCATCCTTAACGCATTCAGGAATGAACAGGTCAGCCAGGGGTGATGTGTAAAGCGCTTTGAGCGGCCCTACGGACTGGATACCGCTCTGTATAAGAACATACTATCTTCCAAACATAGTGTGGTCAGCTGTAATTATATATTCCTTGCACAAAATACAAAGCTGGAATGTAGCATCAAAAATATTATATTGTATTAAGGCATACACCAGCTAAGTCAAAACACTTTAAATCGTGTATTTTACTTATGTTTTTCAGAATGCGTCAAAGGTCAGGTAAAACTGACAACGAACGGCAAGACACGGAAATGTTAATACAGAACGCACAAGGTAAGTTTGCAAGACACCACCATGCGGTACTTGGATGAAAAATATTCTCAACTGCACGTATAGTTTGCAGGTCGAGCTTCCACGGAGAGTTTGCACGTAGAGTTGCCTGGTGTACAAAAGTTGTTTACGAATAACATGTTCAAAGCATAAGCTGAAGAAGAAACTTCAGATGAATGTGTATTCCAGGTTAATACGTACATGAAGCAGCGATGACTACTCTTGTTGGATGTGGGTCATACATTGGCCTAGTAAGGGAACATTCGAAGAGATGAAGAATGTATGTTGCTATGTGTTTAAGAAAACTGTACTATTACTTTAGCATCAAAAGTGGGACCAATCCAGTACAATTCAGCCAGCAGACGACACAAACGCAGTCCTCAGACTGCATAAGTGATTGAAAAATTCAGTTGATAGACTTATTTTATCAGCAACTTATCGAAAAGGACACACTGAAATACACCCAACCACACACATGCTTGTCATAACTGGTCTGGTTCCTGTCCCCGTAGAACTATAACAAGGACTCGTGGTGTTCTGACAAACCGGGATGATCTTCGGATGAAACGCGAAGAGACGGACGTGATTATAGTTCAACAAATGATACAATCAGTAAATGGTGGAGCAGACAGCATCAACACCATACGTGATGGCAATGATGTATTCATTTTCCTCCTTCAGGTCTTACCTGCAGTCTTACAATGGAGGATGCCAGTCATTGTACGACATTGATTGACATTACAGCAGCAGTTAAAAAAACAGACTGGTATGGCCGCTTCTAGCAGCACATACATTTTCTTGTTATGTCACTGCGGCACAGTTGTATGGCGTTGAGAAAGGAACTGCAATACAGGTACACATAACTGGTCGGCGTCTAGATAAACTCGGTGATATACAGGCAAGTATGCTTCGGGTACTTGCAGAGGCTGCTGAGCTCACTGTTACGGTAGCAAGAAGACCGAAAACATGTTGGAGGTTCGTGATGAGGTCTGCTCCCGAAAGATGAGCAAAGCAAATGTGACAACAGAACCAGGACTGAAGACTCTTCCATGACTACTAATAAAAGGCCTTTGAGGAGAATATTCGACGAGCCAACATCCAGACAGCCATCAGGAACCTTTGAATCCTCACCTCTATCACTGGATGCCACGATCACTGGATGGACACTTGATAAAGCAACTAAAGCATTAACTCCAGTCACACAAGTGATGGTGTTGTGCAACTGTCTTTCCATGCACATTATTATGGGACTTACTGTCAAAATGAGAACACATGAGTTGTTGCCACAGGTGTAACAGCTATGACAGGATGCCGTCAGTTTTTACTCGTTGCAGTAAAGTACATTATGTATATGTCGGGTCAAGCTTCAAAATTGCTAATTACTATTGCTTGCCTAAAATAATATAGTTACAGACACGTTTGAAATGTCATCGTATTTATATTGCAAACGTTTTTTGAGATAAAACATTTAATTAATGGCGTTGATTTGCATTTACAACTAAAGAGACTAACTATTAACTTGGAAGTAATTTTTTAATTCACCATGATTTGAAATACTGTTATAAATAGTTCCAAGGTTATTTATAAAAATCGATTTTCGGCAATGATGGTTATTATTGGCATATTCAGTGGAAATTGGCACCAGGACTACTATGTGAATGTCATCATCAATATTATATACCTTCAAGAAATATGCATATACATCTAATTTGTGTTGCTATTAAACATACATACGGATATACGGATAAATTTCAAAAAAATTTAATGGCGACACCCAATTTGCATACTTCGGGATGTTGAAGAGTAGCATCATTTCGGTAACACCCTGAGCTGTACAGCAGACCCTCAACACATTTTTATAAACACCTAATTTCGTGTGCTATTGTCAATAATTCCCGAGATATTTATACGAAAGTTTTATGTTTGGTAATGGCGATCCTAAATTGCATATTTCTAAAAATGCTCAAGGGTGCCATAGTGGCGTCACTGGGATTCCGCATCAGGACACCTCAAAGATATAAAAACTGCAAAAACAAATTAATGGACCCTATTGCAAACTGTTCTGGCATTCCACCCCCGAGAGTGTCCAAACAAGAGAAAGGTAAAGCGAGCTACAATATATTATACCAACTTACACAAATTGCATACACAAATACAAATAGGACATGTTAACGTTGATGCAGCCCAGGGATAAGTTAATAAGTGATATAACCTATGTTATATATGACACACACACAAATGACACATTAATGCTTAAAAAGGTAAAGAGGTAGTGACGTAGAGATAAACAAAAACTCATCAGAAGATCTATACGACACGGTAGTAGTATACGGGGGGAGGGGGTTGAAACCTCAAATGACGAGTAATTTGGGAGGTAACTAAACATAGATTTCGGGAAAACCCCTAAAAACATTTCGGGGAAACCACCTAAAAAAATTCAGGGAAACCCCATAAAAATGTTCAGGAAAGAGTAAATTTTATTCGAGGAAACCCCATAAATTTTTTTCGGGAATACCCCCTAAAAAAATCGAGAAAACCACCTAAAACAATTCGGGGAAACCCGCTAAAAAAATTCTGGGAAATCCCGATAAGAGTACGAGTAATTTTATTAAATATTTAAAAATAATGACATAGGATATCATAGTAAAGCATTGTAATATAATTAAATATTGGTATCAGTAGTCTGATATAGCAAGCGTTAAACAATGCAGACTACCGACGTACAGCTGACGTAAGCTATAAACGTGTCAGGACATGCAGCTTGCGGGGAAACCCCGTTATATATTGCAGGACTGAGGCGGTATATAGGTGTCGACATAAGACGACATACGATGAAAAGTTCTCGATGAAATGTGATGATTCGATATGTGTTGTATAGCCTACATGTATGACTACGTTTTTCTCGTTGCATGCATGGCCATTCGACCGCTAGGTCATGATCTGCTAGCAGGGTGAAACGTGGTCGTCTTTATTTTGTAGCATGGTTAGAAATCGATGCACCACCCTCCTATCGAATAAGAGTACGAGTAAATGTTATTAAATATTTTAAAATAATGACATAGGATATCATAGTAAAGCATTGTAATATAATTAAATATGGGTACATTATTTTTAAATATTGACATATAACGAAAATATAAAATAGTAGAATAGGTCAAGTAACAAAAAATTTCATTGTTCGTTCGAAGGTGGCGTTGAAGTCCATCGCTTTAGACTGAGTGTGCAGCGCGCTTTCTTATCAAGACCGTATTTGATATTGTTCAGTGTGCGGCTTACGTCAGCTGCATATCCTTATTTGGTATTGTTCTGAGTGCGGCTTACGTCAGCGTCATGTACATGACACGTTTATTGCATTCGAACGAAGTCACGCCCTTCCATATTTGTTATTTCGGGCGGGAGTGGGGCGAGGGCATTCGTGAACAGGGATCAAAGGGTGTGTTCGCAGCAGCGGTCATTAATAGGGTCGTTAATAGAGATCAAAGGGGCTAACGAAGAAACGAGAAACACACAACCAAGATATTGTACGAGTGCACACGTATTTTATTGAACAACACAAGCAGCATGATGATACAACAAGGGTAGCGTGTAATATCACTAAGACTACAACTATTATGATGATGATGATGATGAGGCGACTTGCGGATGTTGACCATCACGCCAGAGGTCGCGAGCTAAGGAGTGTCTCCGCCCCGCCAGAGGCTCCAGGGTGATGATGATGATGATGAGGCGACTTGCCGATGTTTACCCTCACGCCAGAAGTCGTGAGCTTAGGGGTGGTGCAACCACCTCGCCAGAGGCTCAATCGATGTACGATGTGCGATAGTACAGTCGACCTTGTCGCAGCTGTTTAAGCCAATAAAACACGCGGCAATCGTTAGCTACTAAATCGGTGCCGAATATGTTGATAACAGTTCTCATCGGAAAGCCATTACAATGAAGCAATACATAAGCTATGCTATATTTTCCACAAATGTTAGTCAGTCCGTTGGCATCCATGTACAGCGCTATCCAATGTTCGTCCGGTTCGTCGCCGTCGTCGGTGTTGCACACGAAGGCCGCAGGCAGAGCGCCATCTATTGTCGTTGTAGGCAGTCCGTCTTTGGATACGACAAAGCGAAATATCGATCTGGTGCGCGGGTCCATCGCCAGTAGTCTGGCGATCTGCAGGGTGTCCATCTCAGTAGTTGTAGATGACGTTGCGGTTCTTGTCGATTTCCAGCACGGACTCGAATTCGGCGTAGGCGATGACGTTCACGGTGGTCGGCAGCGCGTTACGGAAATGTAATATCACTAAGACTACAACTATCATGATGATGATGATGATGAGGCGACTTGCGGATGTTGACCATCACGCCAGAGGTCGCGACCTCTGGCGTGATTGCCATCGCACTGATCGGGGGTCAGGTCAAAATCGAAGAAGGTGTAGCCGTGCCGGAAGTCGCTGCGAGTCAGTCAGTTCCCCTCGTCCTGCCAAATCTTGCCGGTCGAGGTGAACAAGCTCATGTAGCTCATGACGAAGAGGTCGTCTTCGAAATTGGGCTGGAAAAGTTTGGAGGGTATCTGTCGTCCGTACACGTACACTGCGAGGAAGCTGATGGCGTTGTTCTTGGCGTGAAACGGATTCTTGTCGTACGCACCGTTGTACGCATCGTTATCGATGCAGCACAGCACCAGACGTTTCGGCAGGGTGCCGAGGAACAGGTTCTCGTGCGTGTGCGACCGAGCACCTGCTGGAATGGAGTACACCTTACAGTCGACGGATCGCATCGGATACTTGACCGTGCTCTTCTCGAGAGCCTTGATGTGGGCCATCTGCACGATCGGATTCAGGGTGGCCTTCTTTGCAAACAAGGTGGCATTGACGATGTTGATCTTGTAATCGGGGATGGTCCCGCCAGCCATGAACGCAAACGCAGACTTACTGCGCACTTGGCGTATCTTGACATCGACGTCGTTGATCAGGAATTTATCAGAAACAGATCCACGTGTAGACGAACCACAATGTCGACGACTCGACTCCGTACGATGTTCTCTCGTCAAGCCACGAACGCTTCGTTAGCCGTGGTTCCATCGATTATCTCGACGCCATCCATGTGAGTGGCCGTGTCCTTGTGCCACAGCTGACCCGTCTGCTGCGTGACCTTGGCATCGGTACCGTAATTCAGTAGCATCTCTATGTAGGCACGGTACGCGTACGTGTTGGTCGAAGGGGTCACGAGCGTACCGTTCAGGTAGACGTCGACTTGACTGAACAGCGAATGCAGCCAGTTATTCACTGGTCCTAAGGGATGGGCCAAGAGGATATCTTCCCCACTGGCTCACCCGCACGTGTCCAGAGAGGCCATGGACTAATGTTCCAATACACGACTGTCGACGATGCTGTTCTGAGTCGGGGGTACGGTAAAGAGATCCAGCTCGCTCTTGACTCCCTCGCACGACTGTCTATATACGAAAGCTATCGTCATCTTCAAATATGTCGGCTTCACGTGTCTTGAACGTCTGTCTTTTGCGCTGTCTCGTCAGGTATCAAAATATCACGCAGCATAGTCTTACCGGCATCCGTGACGCGACGTTTTGGCCGCTCGTTTTATACTCTGTCCGGACAAGACGTCGTCGGCAATGCGCACGCTGAACTTCAACGCTCCCTTTCCCAAAGCCACGACACCTCTCTTCATGAGTGGCATGACACTGCGCAGCAGACCTCCGAATAGACTACCTAGTCTGTGACCCCGGCTGGTATTGGGCACCGGTGAAGTAGGGCAGTGCATCATCCGCCTGACGCGCGTAATAGTCGTTGTAATTCATCTTCAGAACAGTTCGGTCCTACACCGTTGAAAATGAAGCGTCACCGTCACTCTACCGTACTCGAATGGTACGCGCCGCCCGGTGTCGTCTCTTATATCTACCTCTATCGAGTGGAAGTGCGAGTACAACAAAGGCACGTAGTGAATGTTAGTGACCCGATCAGATACCGTGGCGCCGTGACTTCCGCTAACCGGGAGGGCTCGCAACAAAGGTGCGAGACTGTCACCGACTATACAAGACTCCACGTCCGTATAGACGTAGATGGTATCGAAATCTTGACCCATGTGCACCACGTTTTCGATTTCTTTACGGTAGGTGTAAAACCATCGGCAGTCTCTTTGGGTGGCAAAACCATGCTGACCGAAGGCGTGAGACCGATATCCGTTCCACCTAGTCTCTGGTGAACGTGCGTGCGTGTCATGTCTGCTGCTGCTGGCGGACTGCTGACCACCGATGGTTCGAATCCTAACATTCTTACCAGCGCACTGTGGGGAGGTACAGTGAACTCGGTGCTCGGTGTCATGTGCAACGTCATTTTTTGAGTGATGGAACTGTAGCAAAATTTTGCTCGTGTCTTATCCTTCCCCATACGGTTCAGTCCCTTGTTGACATGGTTCATCAATGTCACAAGACCTTTGTAATATCCAGCACTTATCTTCGCACTCGGTATTTGCCCCATAGGTTCGTGTTCGTTGAGGAAGAATCACCTGTCGTTCACTCAGATGTACCAAGTATGTGGGTACTGTATCTCTGCCAACTCGCATTCCCACTCGCCAATCAGATCAATACGTTGAGGCCAGTCCGTGATGTAATAATCTTCATGGAAGCGTTGCTAGGCAGCGTCAGGTAGAAATCATTCACCATGACGTCTCAAAGTGGGATTGGGTAGCAGGTAACCCAACAAACTACTCAACATAGCCGTCCACATATTAGAATTATCGTGACCTGTCGTCAGGTTGTAAATGCTTATCAGGATGACCCTTCCTCCCTTGGGCTTCCTGTCGGCTTTCACCCAAGGGATTCATACGCACCCTTCCAGGACAGCCTGCTTTGCTCAGATCGAGGTGTGGTTGAGTATTCATGGTTTCGGTTTCTGTAATAGATTTCAATAACAACTGAGTGGGTGATTAGCCCAAGCCGCTGTGCCCACAAGTTTTCCGCAGTGGTCGTAGACCATTTTCCTCCCGGGCTCCCTGATCAAGAGATGTGGCTGGACTGTGCTTTGTCTGACCACTCGCCCCAGACCTGCCCGGTATGGTTGGACCTGCCAGGAGTTGCGTCCCACCGGTATAGGAGGGTCATAGGGGTACACAAGCCTCCTTACCACAACAAGGTAACAGTCCACAAGTCAAAAATTAGAATTGGATGTTGGAATGTCAGGACACTGTACTAGGCAGGAAAACTGGCACAGCTCGCCAAGGAAATGAGAAGATACAAGCTGAGCATCATTGGAGTCTGTGAAAGCAGATGGAACACCTTTGGGAAGGTTACAACTAGCTCTGGAGAAACTTACTTGTACTCTGGGAATGAGAGAGAAGAAGATGCGCACACACATGGAGTAGGGCTGCGCCTGTCAAAGGATGCAGCAAAAAGTCTCATCGAATGGGAACCAGTCTCGGAGAGAATCATCACAGCCAGGTTTACATCAAAAGGTCGGAACATCACCATTTACATTGCTATGCACCAACCAACTCTGCTGAATTTGAAGAGAAAGAGACCTTCTACCAACATCAACAAACAGTCACCCAAAAACTACCGAAGAGGGATATTCAAGTTGTTATAGGGGATATGAATGCCAAGATTGGAAAGGATAATGACAATTGGAAAGGCACAATGGGGAAAGAAGGTCTGGACAGATGAATGAGAACGGTCTCCTGTTTGCAGGTTTCTGTACTCTCAATGAACTGATAATCGGAGGAACTCTCTTTCCACACAAGCCTACACACAAAGCCACATGGATTTCCCCAGATCTATAGACGGAAAACCAATTTGACCACATAACAATCACCAAGAAATGGAGGAGAGTGCTTCTAGACGTCAGAGTGAAAAGAGGAGCTGACATTAACTCCGACCACCACCTCCTTATGGGTGAATTTAGAATGAAGCTAGCAGCAAAGAAGAAGACGGATAACAAGGTACAAAGAAGGTTTGAGATAAGAAAACTTCAAAATACTAAAATACGACAGGAACTGGGATTCACACTACGGAACAGGTTCCAAGCATTGGAAGAGGGAAAAAACATTGATGAAAAGTGGACAAGATGCAAGAATGCAATTACAGACACATGTGAACAAGTCCTAGGCTGCTGGGAAGCTAGGAGGAAGGACTGGATTACAGACAACACCTGGGAAACTACTGAGGCAAGGAGGGAGACTAAAATGAAACTCAACAAGGAAGCAGATGACACAAGGAAAAAAACTACAGCAGGAATACCAGGAAAGAAAAAAACAGTTAAAAAGAAGACAAAGAGGGACAAGAAAACATATGTCGAAAAACTAGCAAACGAGGCTGAGATCGCAGCTAGGCAAACAACTCCAGAGAGTTATACAAGATCACCAAAGAGCTAGCAGGGAAGAACAAGAGCACTAGTCGCCCCATCAGGGACAAACAGGGAAACCTTCTCACTAAGGAATCTTTACAATTACAACGCTGGAGAGAATATTTCCAAGATATCTTGAATAGGCCTCCACCAGATTCAATCCCAGACATTGAGGAAACAAATGAAGACCTTAACATTAATTGTGGTAGGATATCCAAAGAGGAGATCAAGAGAGCCATCAAAAAGCTGAAGCTAGGCAAAGCACCTGGAATTGACAATATACCATCTGATGTCTTAAAAGCTGATATTGGGGCCACCACATACGTTTTATACAGCGTGCTAAATGAGATCTGGGATAGGAGGAAATACCAACTGAATGGAAGACAGGAATGTTAGTTACAATCCCCAAGAAAGGCAACCTCAGTGAATATTAGAACTGGAGAGGGATCATGCTTCTATCAGTGCCCAGTAAAATTATCTGCCGTATTATCCTGGATAGAATACAAGAAACAGTTGACAAGAAGCTAAGAAAGGAACAAGCTGGCTTTAGAAAGGATAAATCTTGCACAGATCACATTGCTACACTCAGGATTATCGTTGAACAATGCATTGAATGGCAGAGCTCCCATTACATAAACTTTGTGGACTTCGAAAAAGCATTTGATAGTATAGATAGGACAGTTCTATGGAAGCTCCTGAGGCACTATAGCTTACACCACAAAATGTGTAACCCTAATAAATAACATGTACGAAGGTTTCACTGGTCATGTCATCTTTAATGGACAAGTTTCAGAAGGCTTCCAGATTGGAACTGGAGTACGACAGGGCTGCTTGTTATCTCCACTGGACAATGAAAAAGATCCACAGAACACCATCTAACTGGGATCCAGTGGAACTTGTTCTCACAACTAGAAGACTTGGATTTTGCAGATGATCTAGCACTACTCTCAGAAACCCATAAACACATGCAACAAAAAAAACAGAAAGGCTTCAAGAGAAAAGCAGCCAACTGGGTCTTAAGATCAATGTGGGAAAGACAAAGGTGATGAAAGTCAACAGCAGATCCTCCGAATCCATCTCACTAGAAAGTGGTACTGTTGAAGAAGTACAAGACTTCATTTACCTCGGGAGCAACATCAGCACAAATGGTGGAGCTGACAAAGATGTGGAGCTACGCATCAATAAAGCTCGCCATGCCTTCAGAACCCTACGCCCTGTATGGCTCTCTTCCCAACTATCCATAAACACTAAGATCCGCATTTTCAACACCAACGTTAAACCAGTTCTTCTCTATGGCTGTGAAACGTGGAAAACTACTCAGTCTCTCAAGAACAAACTCCAAGTCTTCATCAACAGTCGCCTCCGATACATCCTTAAGGTATGGTGGCCTAACAACATATCAAATAAAGAGCTCTGGAAGAAAACCAAACAGGAAGAAATAAGCACTACAATCAAGAGGAGAAAATGGAGTTGGATTGGCCACACACTCAGAAAAGATCCAACAAATACAACCAAACAAGCACTGGACTATAACCCACAACAAAAGAGAAGACAAGGAAGGCAAAAAATCAACTGGAGACGCTCCACACTACAAGATCTTGATAAAGTGGGGGTCACCTGGCAAGAGGCCAAAGCTTTAGCCCAGAAGAGAGTGAGGTGGAGAAACATGGTTGACGCCCTATGCTCCTGAAGGGGCCAAGAGGATTAAGCATGCATAAGCATAAGCATCAGGATGACCGTGTACAAGACGACTACCTGACACAGAAACACTATTTCCTCTCGAGGACACACGGTACCGAACAGATGCCAAGGAGTGATGTATGTCTTCCTCTGTGCGTCAGTACTGTCCTCTTCTTCTTCTTCTTCTATGACGGTGGTGGTAGCGGCGGTTAAGTAATTTGTTGTCGACTCGTCTGTCTTCGCTCTAATGAAGCGACGACAGACGCGCGGCTAGTCTTTATAGTGGACGAGGGCCTTGGCATCGATCCAACTGTTGAATATGGAGGGTAGCCTCCATTCGTCTGCCTACCTTGCGGCGTTGTAGTACCGATTCCATGCGGTACACTTTATCGGTGGACACTGACACCTTCTGCAGCTCCGGTTCGTAGAAGGTTCCGTCCAGCACTTCACCGAGATCAATCGGTGCACGGGTGGATCGGGGGGGGGGGGGGGTGAACCTCGTGTATCGTGAACATCTCTTCGCTCCAATTTGCCATGTAACCTTTTTCGAACAGTCCCTTGAACTTACTGACACGCACGCGATCCGATACACGGAACTTGGTCACGCCCTTACCACCGTGCCCGTACAGACGCTGCCACACCTCTTCTCGATTCCATACGCGTCTTCAACGTTCTATTGAATCTTTCGACGATGTTCACCTTCGTTTCCTCGTTGTGAGTGGAGAAGTGATGGATGCCGTACTTCTTCACTAAAGCTTGAACGGATCGATTCAGAAATTCAAGTCCTCGATCTGTCAGCCTTCGGTAAACGTGCTTTTCAGCGCCGTCACCAACGACGCCGTGGACTTGTTCTTCGGCGGAATGCACCAGGCCACACGAAGACGACCACCGTGAGGAGAAAGGTCATACCGTCGTTGTCAGTTTTCAAATTCGACAATTCAACGAGATAAGCCTGCCACTCCTGACGTGGATCTCACACGATGACGTGTCGTCTCCTGAAATGACGTCTCGCCGGCTTGTGTAGGGTATAGGGGTGCTGTTCCGACAACCATTTTTCAACGATTTTCCTCGGCGCGCGCGTGACGCGTCGCAAGGCGTCGACTCCACCGTTACTTGACACCCTTTTCGGATCAAAGTAGACCTTCTTCAGTTGTTTGTTCCTGGGTGCCATTAAAATATATCCGATGGATTGACTGTGGTGGTAGTGGTGGTGGTGACTGCGCAGCACGGGTCTTGACGAGTGAAGAGAAGTAGTACGCCGACGTAAAGCAGAACAGACACTACCACGCTCACAACGATGGTGAAAGATCGATACTAGTATCAGACGTCGGGCGATAGCGTCGGCGAGCAAGTAAAGTCCACAGCAAAGTAGCGCAACGACGACGGAACGGTACGTGTCCTGTGGATCGCTCATCGCAGCGCACACTGTGCTATGGGCACGTACCGCTCCGCCTTAAAAGTCTTCACAACTAGCTAATGACGCCAAAGCCTTGTGTCGTCATCGTCGTTCCGGGGGTAGGGTGGATATGGAATGTTCCATCCGACTGCGTCGACGAGCGAGGGGTGACCAACTGAGTAATATCTCCGTGCACCACCCACACCAGCACGAGGAGTAGTAGCTGTTGCCGTTGCTGCTGCGGTCGTTCGTCGAGACGGAGAGGCCGTCGTCGTCGTCGTCGTCGTCGTCGTCGACGCCTGACGTATATAGGCTCTCCTGGCGGCGTTACCGACCAACTCCATGGGCAGGTTGACGGTATCGAGTTGTCGTGCGAATAGCTGCCATCCTGTCGTTCGGTCTTTCTCATACGCAACAGATCATTCACGATATCCACCACGTTACTTCCGGCAACCGGCACACCCTCGTGGATAAGTTCACCATGAGCGGTCCACGTGATATCTCTTTTGAGATGATCTATCAAACGCCTGGCTTTGGTCTGCATGGTCTTGGGAACGGTGTCCATGACGTCGGCCTCTATACCGCCACTAGGAGCTCTTACTGCTCCCTCCGCCACCGGCCCCGGCCCCAACCCCGCTCCCGACCCCACACCCGACGCTGCTGCTGACATCGACTCGTTCACCGCAACAACGCGTACCGGTTCCTTGACGTGTTTATCGGACAAGACGTTGTACCGCTGCAACACCTGATTATACAATGTTATCTTGGTCCTATCGTCGAGGTCCATGGTCACATATGAAAGACGACCAGCGTGCATCGCCTTTTCTATTGGTATTGTTCTGTGGTGTGCGGCTTAACTCAGCTGCATGTGCATGTCCTGACACGTTTATAACATTCGAACGAAGTTACGCACTTCCATAGGGGCGGAGGAATTCGTGAACAGTTGTGTTGTGTGTTTGTGTTGTGTGAGTTGTGTTTGTGTTGTGTGTTTTCTGTGTGTGTGTGTGTGTGTGTGTGTGTGTGTGTGTGTGTGTGTGTGTGTGTGTGTGTGTGTGTGTGTGTGTGTGTGTGTGTGTGTGTGTGTGTTTGTTTGTGTTTTGTGTGTTGTGTGTTGTGTTTGTGTATTTTGAATAGTGTGTGTTTTTGTGTGTTAATACCGTGTGTTTGTTGTGTGTGAGTGTTGTGTGTTTTGTGTTGTGTGTTTTTGTATGAGTTGTGCTTTTGTGTTTGTGTTGTGTGTTTATTGTGTTTGAGTGTTGTGTGTTTTGTGTTTGTTTTGTGTTATGTGTTTTGTGTGTTGTGTGTTTTTGCGTGAGTTGTACTTTTGTGTGCGTTGTGTTTGTGTTGTGTGTTTGTTGAATGTGTGTGTGTGTGTGTGTGTGTGTGTGTGTGTGTGTGTGTGTGTGTGTGTGTGTGTGTGTGTGTGTGTGTGTGTGTGTGTGTGTGTGTGTGTGTGTGTGTGTGTGTGTGTGTGTGTGTGTGTGTGTGTGTGTGTGTGTGTGTGTGTGTGTGTGTGTGTGTGTGTGTGTGTGTGTGTGTGTGTGTGTGTGTGTGTGTGTGTGTGTGTGTGTGTGTGTGTGTTTTGAATGTTGTGTGTTTTTTGTGCGGGTTGTAGATGGAGCGGAAGCATTCATGAACATTGATCAGAGGGTATGTTATCAGCAGCAGCAGCAGCAGCAGCAGCAGCAGCAGCAGCAGCAGCAGCAGCAGCAGCAGCAGCAGCAGCAGCAGCAGCAGCAGCAGCAGCAGCAGCAGCAGCAGCAGCAGCAGCAGCAGCAGCAGCAGCAGCAGCAGCAGCAGCAGCAGCAGCAGCAGCAGCAGCAACAGCAGCAGCAGCAGCAACAACAGCGGTCATTAATAGGGATCAAAGTGACTAACGAGGAAACGAGAAACGAACACAACACGATATCGGACGAATGGACACGTATTTTATTGAACAACACAAGCAGCATGATGATATAACAAGTGTAGTGTGTAATATCATTAAGACTACAACTACAACTATGATGATGATGATGATGAGACGACTTGCGGGTGTTTACCATGACACCAGAAGTCGCGAACTTAGGAGTGTCTTCACCGCGCCAGAGGCTCGAGGGTGATCCTGATGATGATGAGGCGACTTGCGGATGTTGACCATCACGCCAGAGGTCGTGAGCTTAGGGGTGGTGCGTCCACCTAGCCAGAGGCTCAATCGATGTACGATGTGCGATAGTACAGTCTACCTTATCGCAGCTGTTTAAGTCAATCAAACACGCGGCAAACGTTAGCTACTACATGGGTGCCAAATAAGTTGATACAAGTTCTCGTCGGAAAGGAGGGCCGCTCGTTCCTGCACGTACGTCAATACGGTCGTGTGACGCACCTGGGGCCTTTCCACTTCCGCTAGGACGGTTGGCGAGCACCTCTAGGAACGCGTCCTTGTCGATGGCGTTGTGACGCTTGCTCAGTCCTTTGGTGCTGTACTTGTCGTTGGCTCCGAAACAATAGAACGTCTTGCTGCACAACCCCACGAACCCGTTACCGGACCACTCGACCTTGAACATACCCGGTGTCCTCTTGTCGTTCGCCTTGCGCGCCTTACATCATGCCTCGTCACCTGCTTACGGGCGATCGGCGAGTCGACAGCGCACGTACTCGTTGTGATGTTCATCGCAATATTCGGACGGCAGCGATTCAGACTGGTGTCGGAAATAATGTTCTCGTAGTTCCGGGGTCACGAGATCGTCGACGGGCTCACCGGCCAAGGCCAAATAGGCGGAATCCGTGTCCGTCTCGCAGTACTGAAAAACGCTCTAGGTACCTGTTGATAAAGTCGTAATAGAACTGCAACATGCGAATCTTGGCGTACTGCAGAACGAAGAACCCCACGTGTACGGGCTGGGCGTACGCTTTGCTTTCGCATTTCTGTTTGAATAGCACTATGACGAACAATCCAACAAACAATGCCGACTGTTCCACATATCAACAAATGCTTCCTCCGTCTTCTCGCACCAGATATCGGCCATTTTCCCAAGAATCTAATTACCACTTCTGTTTTCTGATAAAAAGATTCGCTTCATTACTATTAGTGATACTGCAATATAACCTACTTGACAACTTGTTTTTTCCTGCTAATGTTATTATAATGTTAAACAATCATGTATAATCTATTCTACTAGGCACGTATTAGAGTAAACAGCACCGTGACGCAGGCCATAGCATAGGCCTAGCCCTAGGCTATGCCTGTGGGTATGAAGAAGTGTCATATGAACATGTGTAAAAATACATATTCATACACAGTCGTGATAGACATAGTCATAGCCCGCTTTCAGAGCCAGAGGCCCAGAAGCAGAGCCAGTGGCGCGGGGGTCTATTTTATGGCTTATCGACTGAATTAAAAATAATGTTTAAAAGTGGGCCTAAGTATGGTGTGTGTTAGTATAGTCTGACTTGGAGAGGGCTATATTAAACATGGTTTTACCTTGTTTTGCGATTCTACCAGTATTTATTTGACGAAATTCGCCTGCAGCCAGCCTTAAAACGTTTAGCATTTTGCAAAATAAGCGTTTTAAATAACCCCGAACATCGAAGTCGAGATCAACAGTCCGGCGGTGGCACAGTCCGAAATACGTCGAAGTGAAAATAGCTTTCGTGGGAACACAATTAGTTTGTCCTAGCTGCACTATATTGTGGGTGATTAATTCCCCCAGAAACATATCTCTATTTACTTTAGAGAATATAGAACTATAAAAAAATTATAAATAATGTGCAGCGAACGCCAACATAAAGCCGACACCTATCTGAAAAATGTACCTGGCTCTGGACCCAATGCATATCGTGTTTTATTAATAGTTATGATTGTGTCAATAAAATTGTCAAGGTATTTACTCAGATTTGGACTCGGCGCCTAATAATATATGAACAAACTATTTTACATTACAAAAACAATGTATGCCCCCTCCACTCCAACACGGACTAATTAACAGACGCGTCGCTATATTGGTCAGTACCACAATCCGACGTATTTACAAAACACTCATACTATCAGGCCCGTAGCGTCGTTGATTTGGGGAGCGTGCGTTTTTTCAAAAAACATCGAACTGCAACCCCTGTCGATACCTCCAACTGCACACCCCCTTGAGGCTCCTATAAAACCTCCAAGTACACCCCCTGAGACTTCCAACAGCACCCCCTTGAGGCTCCCACCCAAAAACCTCCAATAGAAAGGGGGCGGCCAGTGTTTTATAAGAATAACGCCAGGTTTAATATTATATATATGTGTGTGTGTGTGTGTGTGTGTGTGTGTGTGTGTGTGTGTGTGTGTGTGTCTGTGTGTGTGTGTGTGTGGGTGTGTGTGTGCGCGCGTGCGTGCGTGCGTGCGTGCGTGCGTGCGTGTGTGTGTGTGTGTGTTCGTAGCGGTGTGCGGCGGTCAGTCGTAGTCCAGTCGTAAGCTTACGATCATACCCGATTGGGCTACGACGGTCGAGATGCGTCGCAGCGTAGACAATCGGGCGGCGTGCGGCTAACTTAAGACTGGTGAATCCTAGTTGTAAGCACACGCACACCGCCCCGATTACGCCCGATTGTCTACGCTGCGACGGTCGAGATGCGTCGCAGCGTAGACAATCGGGTGGTGTGCGGCGGGCTTTACGCTAGTCTCGCGCTAATCTCCCGCCAGTCGATCGCCTTCCGCGTGCGTAACGCTTCTCTGCGTGTTCGCTCCAACGCCACCTACTGTGACTCCAGCGCAGCTCGGGCAGCTACGTGATAAACAATAATTACTAATAGTACATCAAGTTTATATTACATACAAGCTGCTTGTCTCCAACCGTCTAAAAATAATAATTTTTTTAGTAAAATGGCAACTATAGCAGTTGAATTATACAATTGGCACAGTAAAACAACCAACGATAATACATGAATTAAGACAACATTTGACTTAAAATATAACAAACTTAAAAGGTGCATGTACATCATGTTTAAAGTTATATTTGTAAATAAACAAGGTAAATATGAAGGACATAATCATAAATTAAAACTTAAAACAGGCAATACTATAGTAAAATAAATGATATGGCCTACTACTATTATGTAAAAAGTAGCTAATTTATAAACGAGTTCATAATTAGAGCCAGTGTCTTAAAGCATATGGTATAAAAGAGTTCTGAAATCTTGCAGTTCTGCAACGCTGCACACGGTAAGTCCTCGTGTTTTTAGTTGTATACGGAGTTTCCAGGAGGGGAGGCAAAAGATGGTGTAATTTATGTATAGATTGTTGCATGCTTATGAATAGTGTTCTACACAACTTCTCCCTCCGGTCTGACAACGTTGGTAGATTGGATGTGGTTGGTAGATTGTGTAAAATATACGTTTATTCAACAACGTTCACAACAATTATTTGCAACTAATAACTGTATTCCGGTTATAACACGTTATTGTCATATCTATATTAATACTTCTGCATAGACACATTATCAGTATAATTATAAGTATTCGGTCTACTTACGGATTACCTACCCCTACTCATGTTCCTGAACACCGACTAGTAAAGCTTCTACTTCTGTCGCTTGCTCTGCGTCAAGTGACTGTTACTGCACGTTCGGCTTTTCGCCGCACTACGTTACGTCACAGCGCGCGCTACGTTACGTCACAGCGCGCGCTACGCGTGTTTTCTCCTGCTCGCTGTATTATATTACATAAGAACGCGCACTTCTGTCGCGCTGTATTACATAACAGCGTTGCACATCTAAATCGCCACACTGGGGAATACTATGCTATGTGCAACTATCAAAGAAGGGAACTTAGGACAAAACGTTTATGGTTAATTGACAATTTCCGAGCAATGTTGTATTTCGGCTTCTAAGGGTTACTAAATTATATGGTTAATCAGGAAAATATAACAGATAAGGAGAACGAGCTTAGAGTCCTCGCTAATACCAATAATTGTGCTACTTTTAGTCTATTCATTGTCCACAAACATAGCAATGTAACTCCTGGTTGCGTGTTAATCAGCAGAGTTATGACATATTTTAATTAACATATATTTGTCAAGATGCAAAATGGTTATATTTGCGATAAGCATTAGCGTACATGTCCTCTTGCCATCTGCGGCGAGTTCCTTTGGATGGCAATCTTGTTCGATCTTGTTATTCGCAATAATTTGAAGATAGCGGAATTTTAACGAGGTGTATTTTTTCCATTAGTCGACGAGGATTCATGTGGCTACACCGATGCGATTAGCGAGCGCAGACAACAAGAAGGCGACAACCTGTATGAAGTTATGCTGACGTATGAAGCGAGCGAGTCTAGCCAACAAGAAAGCCACAACCTGTATAACGTCATACAGACGTAGGCGCGCACGGCTAATACCAAACTTGTTGGCAAGTCATAAACAGGCGAGTCTTGTCAAATCTCAAGTCATTGACCTGCAAATCAAGCCTCAAGTCAATGACATCAAAGTCCAAGTCTAAGTGAAGTCTCGAGTCATTTATCTGAATTCCATGTTATACTTTAGGCTCAGCATTTCTTAACATTAGTTGGAATTAAAGCAGAAATTGCTTCATTGCGTACGACCAGCTTAGAGTAGTATCTTAGTGTTGACCTGTCCTAAGTTCATTGAAAGGAAACTCATCGAATATATCGCAATAGGGTCAAACACGACACAATTTATAAAGCCGTTATTTGTATTGTCCCAGGCCGTGGCGTAGTGGTTATAACATTGGACTAGCAATCGAGAGAACCCGTGCTACAGCGCTCGTAGTATCGTTCTAGTATTTTGGGTGGTGAATTTAGCATTTAATTCGCAATTGAATACACACTCACTAAGCCCTGTCATACTTCAAACCGCAAAGCGACACGACATAGTGTAGCATGTGCAGTGCCCAGTTATCTCATTGTTTTGTTTCTAGCGCAAATTTGCATATATTCACACTGAATAACCTACCTTATCCACGTTTCCATGCTGGGACACAAGGACACCACATAGCTTATCCAAGCTAGACACTTTTCTATTTGTCATCATATCACCAGTGACGTAATTTTCTCACCCACTTACTTCTTTCATTCTTTCATTCCGTCATTTTCGCGTGCGATTAACCTCGTTAATCCGGACGCCGATAATCCTGAAACCTCGGCATCCGGACATCATTTCACGGGAACGGAATTTCCAAACCCTAATATACCCCGTTAATTGTATGACTCGGTAGATGGAAAACACGTAAATCTGGACACATACATTCGGGACCAAGGTGTCCGGATTAACGAGGTTCCACTGTATTAGTACATTTTATATGTGACGTTTAGATGTAGACCAACGTCATGAAACAAAGTATATGTATCATCGGCCAGGTAAATCATAACGTGTTTTGCTTTTAGTGAAATGTCAATAAAGCAAGTTGTAGAGGGAGCACTTTCAATGGTCAAAATAGCACAAGTTTAACTAAGTAATTATTAATGCGAATATTATGTATTTCTTAGCCATATCTGACGTACTTAATTATCGTTAATTCATTGTGTGCAGATGTCGTCACCAAAAAATTTGCCATTTTATCAGTTGCGTAGTGTAATGTATTTTAAGGCATATATCAGTAAATTTATGTACCAATATTTTCTTCTTTGTAAATCGATATAAATTGTCTAGTTTGAATAATAGTGTGTATGTGCGTGTGTGCGTGCGTGTGCGTGCGTGCGTGCGTGTGCGTGCGTGTGTGTTCGAGCTTGTTCTTGTGAAACTTTGATAAATTGTTGGGCAGATTTTGCCAAAGTTAATTTGGTAAATTAGCGTATATTGTGAATGATTACAAACTCGGAATACAATCTTATAGCATTATCGTATTTATTTGGGCGGCTTACTGGGTATTTTTATTAACCTGTCTGGCTATGGCATATGAATATGTAGAAAATGAATCCAATTCCACCTTGAAACTTTTGAAATAGATTGCTTAGGTTACTGTGTCATCTGAGATGCCTTGACATTAGATGCACGCTTAATAAATTGAAAAAAGGCAACCAAGAACACACTATAATCATTACGTCAAGCTTCAGTTGCAGTCGTTGTGTTACAATATGTAGAAACGTAGCAAACACATTAAAAAGTTGTAATGAAAAAAATCAGATGTATGTCTTCTTTGTCTACTAAGCTTAGATCAACCACATTGAGACCTACATATTCACATGTAGATGTTCACAATGCTCGGTGAGGGCTGGTAATGATACAAATTGTTGAATGTCATATTAGTAACATTTGTATGCATTTGTAAGGATCAAATATTATGTATTATGGATAAGATTTGCGGAATATCTAAGTAATTATTGAACATTACATTTGAATACACGGTATAATAATTATGTCAAGCTTAAGATGCAGTCATTGTGTTACAATATGTAGAAATGTAGCTAACACATTAAAAAGTTGTAAAAAAAAATCAGATGTACGCCTTGTTTGTCTACTAAGCTTAGATCAACTAATTAGAGACGTACATATTAACATCTAGATATTCACAATGTTCGGTGTGGGCTGATAATGATACAAATTGATGAACGTCATATTAGTAACATTTGAATGTATTTGTAAGGATAAAATATAAGGTATTATGGACAACATTTGCGGAATATCTAAGTAATTATCGAACATTGCAATTGAAAACATTGATGTATTTGCCTCATATTGAAATACATGCCTCATATGGTGCCCTCTTAACTCAAAAATGAAGTACGGTGACTAGTGTTTTGACCTTGCTGTCGTTTCCAAAATAGTTGAAGAACACTATCAAACAGTCAAGATTTAAAAAACATTTGCCATCCAAACCAAAGGTCCAGATGGCAAGTGGACAAGGAAGGCATTGGCTTATCGAAAGTCCAATAATGTTCATCTACGTGTAACCCGCCCTCCTGAGATATGTGTCAAACTTGTTTTTAAACATATTCACGCTGCTAGCAGTTATACAATCCGTAGACAGTTCATTTATTTATTGCCCTCTGTGAAAACGAGTACTTTCTGATATCCAATCTACACTGATCCTTTACTAATGTTACCTTATGTCCTCTAGTTCTAATATCTTTCTTGAGTGAGAAAAACATATTTTTATCAATATTTTCATATCAATTCAATATCTTAGAAATTTCAATCTGATCTCCTCTTAATATCCTTGTCTCTAGAGTTGTTAAACCACATTCGTTCAGGCGTTCTTCACAACTGCAGTCTCTGAGTTGTGGAATAATTGTAGTTGTTCTCCTCTGTATACGTTCAAGTGTATCTATATCCTTCTTACTATATTGTCTCCACGCTTGTATACAGTACTATAAATGAGTTCTAACTATTGCTTTATACAGATGTATCATTAGCTTTTTCCTTGTAAACTATGTTACTCGTAATCAACCCAATATTTTTATTACCCTTTGAAGCTGCAATACCACACTGTTCTGAAACTTTCGTATTAGGACTTATTGTTATTCCTAAGTCATTTTCTTTTACAGTAGTACCTAGAACAGTAACTTCCATATTATAGTTTATATCCAAGTTCCCGTGTCCTGTATGTAGGCAATTACATTTCCCAAAATTGAATAACATCCGCCATTTTTTCAGACCATTTAACTAATTTGTCTAGATCGTTTGGTAAAATGTTTTATCACCATCAGTGTTAAACACCTTTTTGTCATCCGCAAATTCCATTACGTTGCTTGTTATATTGTCGTCCGAGTCATTGGTATATATTAATAATAATTAAGGTCCTAATACTGATCCTTGTGGTACCCCACTCAAAACTGATTTCTAGTTTGAAACCTCTCCATCTACTACAACAAGCTGTCTTCTGTCAGTCAGTCATTGTTCTATGTGGAAATTGCAAATTAATTCAATTAATTTTTCACTAACATAGGACCATGCCTTGCTAGAAAAATACAAAATATAAGTAGTAAATGTTATAGTTCTTATTTGAAAAGGCATCTTGTAAACCGGTTTAAATTTCATGAAATTAAAGAAGAAACCATAATAAAAATAATCGACACATTTCCTGCAAAAACCAGCTGTGGTCATGACGGCATTTCTTTGAAACAATTAAAATACATAAAATGCATTATAATTGAACCTCTAACATTGATTGTAAGACAAATGTTAAGTACTGGAATTTTCCCAGATAAACTAAAAATTGCAAAAGTTTTTCCAATTTTTAAAAATGATGATGACACACAATTTTGTAACTATAGACCTATATCATTATTACCAGTAATTTCCAAAGTTATCGAAAAAGTAATGCACAATCAAATTTTTTTCATTCTTTACTGAACATAGACTTTTTTATGCAAACCAGTATGGCTTCAAAACTAGTCATTCAACAGAATATGCAGTTTTGGAAGTATTAGATAGAACAATAGCGGCACTGGATTCTAATAAAACACCAATAAATATATTTCTAGATTTATCCAAAGCTTTTGATACTTTAGATCACAACATTTTATTAAGCAAATTAAAACACTATGGAATAAATGACACAGCTCTGAACTTAATGGAAAGTTATTTGAGTAATAGAAACCAATATGTAGTGTTTAATGACACAATATCAGACATGTTGCCTATTACTACAGGTGTGCCACAAGGTTCCATACTAGGTCCACTTCTCTTCATAATATACATAAATGATTTACCAGAGGCAAGCCAAATATTTAAATTTATTATGTATGCAGATGATACAACTCTTTTTAGTACAATACAGTCTTTCAA
The DNA here is from genome assembly GCA_033239005.1 of Lamellibrachia satsuma. Classification (NCBI taxonomy): domain Eukaryota; kingdom Metazoa; phylum Annelida; class Polychaeta; order Sabellida; family Siboglinidae; genus Lamellibrachia; species Lamellibrachia satsuma. The sequence goes on from BSQZ01000067.1 coordinate 3,359,530, forward strand.
CACTTGTGATAAAAATGTGGAACATCAAATAAACACTGAATTGAACAAGGTATGTAAATGGCTTAAAACAAATAAATTGTCTCTTAATATTAAAAAGTCAAAATACATTTTGTTCCAAGTGGCAAATAAGAAAACTATATCTTTTTCGCTCAAGATAGATGATATAGGCATTGAAAGAGTTCAGCATTTTAATGTTCTTGGCTTGACCATATATGAAAATCTGAGTTGGAACAACCACATTGACAAAATCTCAATAACATTCTGCAAAATTATGGGTATTCTAAATAAACTAAAACGCTTCTTACCCACTCATATAAAATTTATTTTATATAATGCATTAATGCTGCCACACTTAAATTATGGCATAATGGCCTGGGGCTTTAAATGTGATAGAATAAGCAAACTTCAAAAAAAGGTTATCAGAATAATATGTTCAAGTAAATATAATGCACACACAGAACCTCTTTTTAAAAAACTTAAAGTACTTAAGGTAAATGACATCCTTCAATTACAGGAATTGAAATTTTATTATAAATTTGTCCGAGTAAAATTACTGGTTTATTAAAAAAATTTACCATTTTATCCCAACCGGTCCTATCATGACTTTAACACCCGCACGTTTGATGATATTCATATTAATATAATAAAACATGAATTTGCCAAAAGGTGTATTAGGTATGACATACCATTAATTGTAAATAATACTTCGATTCTAATAAAAAATAAGATTGTTACACATAGTTTACATGGGTTTTCCTGTTATGTTAAGAAACACCTTTTACACAATTACCAAAATCTCTGTTCAGTACCAAACTGCTATATATGTCAACAATCTCATTAGTTGCACCTCCCTGGTCTGTTACTCTGTTAGTCTGTTACTCTGTTATTTTATATAAATGTAACTCTACATGAACATTTATTATAATGCACTAAACTTAACAATTTTGAAATGTCTGCTTGGAAAGAAAACAATTAAATTCTGTTTGCTGGTTTTTTTTTTTGTTTTTTTCAAAATCCTTCCTAAAGATACATTATTTTTGATTGAGAACAGATGCATTTGTGTTTTTTGTTTCACGGAAAATGTTTTACAGGTACTCATTTTATTAAGTTTATTTCATTAGGGTGGCTTCTACGATAGCGATCAATATTGGTCTTTGTAGAAGTCTCCCTGACCCATTAAAATATGCTTCGTTCTAAAACCACAGTTAGCCGAAGGGAATACTCGTGTTAATGCAGGTTTTGCATTTTGTATTTGTCTGTTTGTTTTTTAGTTACAATTAACAAATTAATGTAATTTTGTTTCCTTAAGATAAATGAACTTTAACTTGGATTTTGTTTATAAAAGATTGTCTTGTTATCGCTAACTGGGATAATATTATGTTTGTATTACTTTGGGTTCAATAAACTGTTTCCGATTCCGATTCCGATTCCGATTCTATCCAGTCTATTATGCTATCCCCGATACCATGGGCTTTAAATTTAAATATTAATCTTTGGTGTTTGATGTGTCAAACATTTCTGAAAATCTAAGTATATAATATCTACAGGCGATCCCTCGTCTATCCACTTAGTGATTTCTTCCAAAAAACATAACATATTTGTTAAGCATGACCTCGCTTTTAGGAATCCATGTTGAGTTGAATAAAAAAATGTATGTCTAACAAGGAAGTCCACCATATGGTCTCTAATTAACCTTTCTAATAATTTACAAATCACTCACGTTAAACTCAGTGGTTTGTAATTCTCTGATTTGTTTCTCGAATCCTTTTTAAATAATGGTATGACGTTTGCTTCTTTCCAATCAACGTCGGGCAGGTATCATTATAATGTTTGAGGTAACGGTGACATTATCAATAATACGCATATTTATATTATGAATCAAAAATATCCTTTTTATTACATGTTTGACATGTTTCTTGTCGTCTGTTTATGGTGTATGGAGCCAGCGTTCTTTTTTTCAAAATAGACTATTGCACGCACCACGTGCTGCCATCTGGGGAACAAAACGGGACCAATGTTTTACGAAATCTCCGCTACAGATGGCAGCACCTTTCGGTGTGTTTACTGTCGTCTGTTGTACCTGTAGTGAAATCCTTTTACCTTTAACTCAGATATAGTTCCAAATCAGCAAATGTGTTTTATCTACATAAATTAATAGCATGTTTGTTTTGCATCTGTAAAACATGCTTGTAAACGATCCTAGGTCTTATTGCAGGTCTCCGTGGATCAATCGACATTTTATTCACAATTGACATGTATTATAATTGTACTCTTATGTTCGTGGTTTGATCTTAATACATTTCTCTCTTGCAAACAGAGGTTATTTTCTTTCTGTCATCACATTTAATGATTTCAATGCCAAATGATTTCGTATTAGGTTTGCTAGAGTAGTGGTTGTGTTCTCAAAAGGAAATTTAGATTTCAACCAATTGTTCTGTCTACAGTAATTTCCAATGTTTTTTTATAGTATGACTGCTCTGCAGTCACTGCGCCATGTACATGCACTAACTCCTGTAGATGTCAGGGTGTCTTTTCCAGTAACAAATCCTCGGGGTTTTGAAAAGGAGGTTCGGGCGTACACAATCAGTTAGGGATTTATGTGATGATTTTTGAAATGTTTTGCTGTTAAACAAATTCTCTCAAAAACTCCCGTCTCATACACATGTACACATATACATATACAAAGTGCAGTCGCACATACTCACACGTACGCACGCACACACGCACGCAAACGCACGCACACACGTGTACATAAATACATAGTATTTATTCGAGATGAAGTTTAGTTTTGCCAATTGACGTGTTTCATACGTGGCTTTGTCCACACTGGAACGTGCGCACTTGATGTTAGAAAAATTGGAAAACGTCTACGACTTGACGACCACCACTTCAGCAACCAACTTGGTACATGCATTTAGTAATGAATGAAACGCGACCCCCAGCCTCTCGTGGGGATAAATCGTAGTTCACCTGACTAACCTAATTACATTGAAATGATCGTGCGACAATAGGGCGGTTATTTGTCATCACCTCTCGTAAGAGGAGGCCGGGTATATCAACGATGTCTGCCCGCGATTGAGAGCGCCGTCTTGTCATCGTAACCGGGCCATTAGACGAGGTTTACTGCGGCGAGCAACAGTCGCCTCCGGGCGGAACGACGCATGTTTACGACCCTCTCCAGAGCAGCCTGCTCTCACCATGCACCCAGTAAAGTACGCCGTTGAACCTTGCGGTGGCGAAAGATGAGAAAAATAATGATGACGACGTTGAATAAAAAGTCACCAACGACTATAGATGAGGTCGATGATGACGATGGCGACGACGATGGTGACGATTCTTTATGATGATAATGATTAGTAAACCTAGAATAGCAACTGAAACTGCGTTACAGCATTGCATTCATTCACAGCTATATTAAAATACCTAGAAATAGAACGGGTTGAAATTATTTTACAATCACCGACCTCCAAGGGCGGAATATACACAAATGAAAATATTATACTGCATAGGTAATGGCTTTTTAAGAATGGGTTATTATATATTTCTGAAACGGAAAGAGTTTATACATATATATATATATATATATATATATATATATATATATATATACATATATATATATATATATATATATATATATATATATATATATATATATATATATATATATATATATATATATATATATATATATATATATATATATATATATATATATATATACATATATATATATATATATATATATATAATTTGAAAATAGTTTTATATATATATATATATATATAATATATATATATATATATATATATATGTATATATATATATATATATATATATATATATATATATATATATATATATATATATATATATATATATATATATATATATGTATATATGTATACATATATATATATATATATATATATATATATATATATATATATATATATATATATGGAATGGAATTTGTTTGTTTGTTTGCATGATTTGGAAAACTGTAAACGGTAGCGTGTATTGGCTACAAAAGAAAACATTTTTGCAAAGGAAATAAATGTTTCGAAATAGCAGGTATATACATATAGACTGTGCAGTGAAGATCACATTAGGATTGAACATTACTTTTGTTACAAAACATTTGCGGAATGCGCTGATGTTAGGAGTGGGGGCATAATTAGACCAAAGGGTGCGCAGTTTGAACCTGAAGTCGAACTGATCAAAGCTACATAAACTAGTTTAATGTAACAAATAAGCAACCCCCAAAGTGTGAGAAAGGGTTATGTTTTAAAGGAATGGCCCGAAGGGTAAATAACAGTGTCACATCTTCCATTTGGGTTCACTTAGCACGGAATTACCAATGCCAGGAATTTTCTATAGGCTTTATCCCCACCAGCGACGAGACGAATCTTTACAGAAACACAACGTTGCTTGGTTTTGACAAAAATATTTTAATACTACCAAGTCATAACAAAGGTATCAATCCATGAATTCGAACAACACAGCGCCGACACTACTACACAGTACACAGTGATCTTGCTAAAAGGCTTTCCAATGAAACACTTCGTTTATGTAAAACTAAAAAAGGATCTCGACAATGTGTACAGTCATTGTTAATTGTCCAATTATATATTCATAAGGAAAATCGCATTATTATTACACTTATTGTTCTAAGAAGAAGAAAAAGAAGAAGACATGTTTTATTTGACCCGTCATACATTTCACATAATACATGTATACCCATGTTAAATTATAAGTTTAAATAATACAGGTGTATAAGCTTGTAAGAAAACATTGTATATATTAAGGTAAACAAACAAATAGGGTCAGAAGACTCCTCTAAGACTTTGATAGTCGCTATCGAGGAGCCACCTTACAAATTAAAATTCAACTAAATCAGTTGGTCAAACATATATAATTCTTCCGAGAAGAGAAAAAGAAGAAATACAAACCAAAACATAATAATAATAATATCATCTCTGTTTGTGTGTGTGTATGAATGTGCGCGTGCGTGTGCTTGTTCGTGTGCATGTGCGTGTTCGTGTATTATTATTCTCGCTTGATTATGTGTGTTTGCAGTTTAGGCGCCTTTTAGTATAAGGGTGACAGGTGGTTGTATTTTTTAATGTTGCATACATATAGAGCAATTTTGCCTAGTGTATGAATCTTGATAATAAAAAAAATTGCATATTGAGCAAATCCTTGTAAGCTGTGTGTATCAAGCTTTTATTTAACCATAGTGGGAATATTATTAAGTAAAAATGGTAAATTATGCCGAAGACATTTCTTTGCAAATTCGTGTTTAGTTTTATAAGTATATATTTCATTCTTGATTCGTGTTTCATTATTATGCATGTCATATTTGAAGATTATCCTCCTGTAATGAATGCATTGGATGTCATCACTGTCCTCGCTCCATGCGTTGCCTGACTGGCGTCAACATATGAACGAGTAGCGATTTGCTTAGCTGACTGTCGGTATCCTCCGTGAACTAGGCGAGAAACGGTGGCGTCACATCACGGATAATCGAGGCTACGTCGCAGATCTCGTAATAACGACTTACTTGATTGGTTGATTTGGAGGGACCGTCCCTATGAGGGCCAATAAAATTGTTCGATGCTTGGGAAGGTTCTGAGCCCGCCAGACGAGAAGGGAATCACGGCGAAAACAAATTACACAAGGATTTAAAAAAATAAAACCCAAGCCACATGCGATATCAAAAAAGAGGAATCAAGCGACGATGTCATAGAAGCGCCAGCGCCAACGTTGGCGCATGCGCCCGCAAAGAAATGTGAGTATCCGTTCCAAGAGAAGCGGAAGGCCAAATGTGCCTAGCTTGCGAAGATTGACGACGGGATGAAATGCCAAATATATATGTTGCATACTCGTCAACAAAGACAACCCATTCACAAGTGGATGTAAAATTTCCGATGTCCGGTAACACTTTCTATGATTCCCTTGGTAGTCATTTCAAGTAGCCCATATTTTTTCATTGACTCATTTTTGGAAGGCTAGTGGTGGAGTTGGCCCACTTTAAGAATGTTTTAGAAACACCACTGTACTCTTTACGCAGACTCCTTTACATAATACCAGTCTCAATCAGTACAAATGTCATTCATTAATTGTTAATGCTTGTGATACAAACTACTGAAACTATGGTCAAACCTACACATGTTATTCATAAATACATTCAACATTGTGTTTGCTTCTTGTCTGTTTCTATTAAATTTAAGTAGTTTTCCGATGTTACACGCACATGTTCCATTGACGTAAATGTTTCATCTGCCATTGCTATTGTAATTGCTAATTTGGAAATGGAATGGCAGGCTCTTAAGACACATCACTGGCATGTTCCATATTGCATCGATAAACTTCAGCTTGCCTTTAAATCAACCACAGTGAAATCACGTGTTTCAACTGGTTCAATTCACGTGTTTCCGTACGTGAATTCACGAGATTCTGTGGACAAATTTCATGTCTAGACACGTCTATTAACTGGTTGAATTCACGTGTTTCCGTGCGTGAAATCACAAGTTTCTGTGGGTACTTTTCCAGTGAAAACACGTGTCCAGACACGTGGGTTATTTGGTTCAGAACACGTGAAATCATGTGTTTCAACTGGTTCAATTCAAGTTTTTCCGAATGTGAATTCAGGAGATTCTGAGGACACCTTTTCCCAAGAAAACATGTGTCCAGAAACTAGTGTTAACTAGTTCAGTTTCTTAAAATCATGCCATCGTGGAAGGACCGTATTACGTCAACAAACGTGTCTGGATAGCCAGCTTTTGCTAACAGTTTCCAGAGCCCTGTCCTGTTGACTGAATCAAAAGCCTTGGTAAGGTTTATGAAGATCATGTAGAGGTCTTGGTTTTGTTCGTGACACTTTTCTTGTATTTGTCGCATTGCTAAGATCATGTCAGTTGTACCCCGCCCTGCTCGGAAGCCACATCGGCTCTCTGGGTAGGACATTGTCGGCTATATGGCGTGCCAGCCGATTTAGCATAATCCGGGCGAGTATTTGCCAGCGATGCATAGTATGGATATGCCACGGTAGTTGTCGAAGATGGCTCTGTCACCCTTTCGCTTGTAGGTATGTACAGGCGACGCGTCTTTGAAATCCTGCGGGACGGGTCTGCTGTCCCAGATGATGGTGAAGAGTTGGACAAGTCGTTTAGTGAGGTTTATCCCACCGTTTTTGTATATTTCTGCAGCAATTGCATCTGAACCTGCAGCTTTTCCACTTGTCAGTTTCTTTATCGCTTGACTGGTTTCCGCGATATTTGGACGTGCTTCTAGTTCATGGATGATTATCAATGTTCTTAAAAAGTGCGCTTTGTATAATGAGTCGTGTGCGGTGTATTTTTAGTCTCCTAATATCGGCTGATAAACACGGACAACACTTAGCCTAACTTCCTCTTCGCAAAAACGAATGAACGAGGTGTAGATTCTACACACAGATGTCAAAGTCCAAAGTGCTGTTTATAACCGGACCAGTGTCATGAGAGGGGAATTGGAACAGGGCAAACCGGGTGGTTGCAGTGGAGCGGTGTCGCGGCTTACAGTCCAGTTGTTAAAGTTGATCATTACTACAGTGAGCTTCTATGGCTACCTATGTCCTACACTGTCGCACTAACATGACGCAGATCTTACTGATGGCGTTGTTGGTCACGTTTTTGACGTTACACGGCATTTCAGGTGAGTTATGTCATTTATAGCTATGAAACGCCCTGCCGGCGTTGTGGAAGTGAAAGTGAAACGTGTCCGACCGAGTCACAGTCTTGGTGTGGTTGCTATCTTGTACATATGCGTCGGAGGTGGTACGATCTGCCGAAGCTTTCGCGCTGAAACACACAATAACTTAAGGAAAGTACCTCACCCCAAGATATTCGCGTAACTTATCTTGACAACCATTAATCTACACTGATAGGGTAGATAAATGTTCAGGCTACGACAAACTCGTGCATATCTTCTAACAGTCATACCACTCTCGTTCCCCAGTGACTGGCTCTCTCGACACGCGCGCGCGCACGTGATTTAACGTGTTCTGAAAGTGAATTAACGTGTTTCAACTGGTTCAAACACGTGTTTCCGTACGTGAATTCACGGGATTGTGTGGACAAATTGGGTGTACCGACACGTGTATTAACTGGTTCAGAACACGTGAAATCACATGTTTCAATTGGTTCAATTCACACGTTAACGTACGTCAATTTACGAGATTGTGTAGACAAACTGAGTATACAAACACGTGTGTTAAGTGGTTCAGAACACGTGAAATCACATGTTTCAACTGGTTCAATTCACATGTTTCCGTACGTAAATTCACGAGATTCTGTGGACAAATGTCATGTCCAGACAAGTCTATTAACTGGTTGAATTCACGTGTTTCCGTACGTAAAATCACGAGTTTCTGTGGGCACTTTTCCCCTGAAAACACGTGTCCAGACACGTGGGTTATTTGGTTCAGAACACGTGAAATCATGTGTTTCAACTGGTACAATTCAATTTTTTTCGAATTTGAATTCACGAGATTCTGTGGACACCTTTTCGCAAAGAAAACATGTGTCCAGAACCTTATGTTAACTAGTTCAGAACACGTGAAATCACGTGTTTCTTAAAATATGTGTAATGAGTGCACAGTCATCAGCAAACAGCAGGTCTCGGACAAGTAGTTCTGTAATTTTGATCTTGGCTTTCAGGCGCTGTAGATTGAATATGCTTCCGTTGGCGCGAAATGGAATGTAAACGCCTAGATCGTTTGCGCGGAAAGCATCTTGGAGCATGTTGGAAAATATAATTGAGAACAGCATTGGCATCATCACGCAACCTTGTCTGGTGCCATTTGATACAGTAAACGCATCTGATTCTGTCCCTTGGTCTTGTACTCTGGCCATCTTGCCATCGTGGAAGGACCGTATTATGTCAACAAACGTGTCTGGACAGTCAACTTTTGCTGACAGTTTCCAGAGCCCTGTTCTGTTGACTAAATCAAAAGCATTGGTAAGGTTTATGAAGATCATGTAGAGGTCTTGGTTTTGTTCGCGACACTTTTCTTGTATTTTTCGCATCGCTAAGATCTTGTCAGTAGTACCACGCCCTGCCCGGAAGCCACATCGACTCTCTGATAGGATATTGTCGGCTATATGGCGTGCCAGCCGATTTAGCATAATCCGGGCGAGTATTTTGCCAGCTATGCATAGTATGGATATGCCACGGTAGTTGTCGCAGATGGCTCTGTCACCCTTTCGCTTGTAGGTATGTACAGGCGATGCGTCTTTGAAATCCTGCGGGACGCCTCTGCTGTCCCAGATGATGGTGAAGAGTTGGACAAATCGTTTAGTGAGGTTTATTCCTCCGTGTTTGTAAATTTCTGCAGCAATTGCCTCTGAACCTGCAGCTTTTCCACTTGTCAGTTTCTTTATCGCTTGAGTGGTTTCCGCGATATTTGGACGTGCTTCTAATTCATGGATGATTGGATGTTGTGTTACTTCATCGAGTGCTGCCAATGAGATGGTTTAGCACATCATTAAAATGTTCTGCCCATCGTTTTAGAATTTCACTTCGATCTGTAATACGTGTTGTTCTGGTTCCATACACTGTTTTGAGGCCGTGATAGAAACGTTTCGCGTCCTTCTGATCAGATGCTTGTTGAATCTCGCTAGCTCTATCAGACCACCAGGCCTCCTTTATAGCACGTAGCCTGGCCTGTGTTTGCTGCTTATAGTGGCGATAAGATGTTGCTTTCTATGGCGAATTCTTATCGTTTATCCATGCGAGATGTGAAGTGTGCATGTTGTCGAGGATGTTCATTGCCTTTGTGTCATTTTCGTCGAACCAGTCTCTGTGTTTGCGCTGGGTAACACCGATCGAGTATTTCATGGGCTGCTCCATACAGGGGATCTCTCAGACGTGCCCATTCGGTCATGACAGTCCTTCTGTGTTAACCATACTTAACTCATACAGGATAAGCTGACTTGGAAAGCCGACTTGAACCAAACACACTATCCCTATTATCAAGCTACTGTCCTGTGCGACTCCCAGCTTGTGCTCAAACACTGTCTCTCGGGAAAATTCCACAAACCCTACCCGGCCACTGAGAAACGGTGATTAATCATGACAACATAACAGAGAGGGAGAGTGGTCCAGCCTGATTATGGCTCTTAACTGTATAGAATGTTACGTTAGCCCGTCCGTGTCATTTGTTTAGTGCGGACTAGCCCGTCCGTGTCATTTGTTTAGTGCGGACTAGCCCGTCCGTGTTATTTTTATAGTGCGGGCTAGCCCGTCCGTGTCATTTGTTTTGTGCGGGCTAGCCCATCCATGTTATTTTATAGTGCGGGCTAGCCCGTCCGTGTCATTTGTTTAGTGCGGGCTAACCCGTCCATGTTATTTTTATAGTGCGGGCTAGAAATATCTAAGGTGCTCAGTATCGGTTTACTGCAGAAATTGACCCTTGGCTCCCCTTGACCCCTGGCTCCCTTGCCAGCTGCAAGACAAACGCCTGAATCAAATTACATCCCAAGTTGTTATGGTAGTTATCACCTAGCTCAATTTCGGCGGAATTTAGGCTGCCTATTTCACGATTAATTGCCCTGAAGCATGATGACGTCAAAAGTGTAAACAAACTACTAGCGCAATGCATTGTGGGCTTTATTCAGGGTTCGCCTGCCATTTTGTTTATAAATACAGCTGCTTTCGTTACGCTTTCGAACCATCGTGTCTTTACTCTTTACTCATCGTGTTAATTTTGCGTGTTTACGTGAGTCAATCGCAGCAAGAAACAACATGGCAGAGGCATTAGTTATATTACAGGAAAGTGATATCAAGGGTGCGCTTTTGCCTGAGAAAGTTGTCGGAAAGAATACGACCGATGCACTCAGGCGTTGGATTAAATGCCGTGGCTTGACAAGCACAAACTCGGATAATCACTCGACACTCGTTCGAAGGTAAGCGTGCACGTATAATGTTTACATCTTATATGGATATTAAGTGAACATAGGGTAAGTGTTTACTTAACTGGCCTAAATTATTACGGCTCTATGCCGACGGTTTTTACAACATTTTTTATACCTGAATGCGTTCCTTACATCATTCCGCATATGTTCCAGTTAAAAAAGTTCATATATTCTTTAAAAAATATTGTGTTTTAGGCCACTTTTAATCAGTTTTCCACATCAAAACAGCGGAACCGATTGCATGATAAACATGGCGCGTGTGCGATTTGCGCATTAGTCACGCCTCGGTGCCATCAGAACCGCGAAGGTGATGTTTGTGTGCATTGGGCATACTATTACGCAACGTAAAAAAATGAAGAAAACAAATTTTTAAAATGGGCTCCAAAAATGTTTCAAACGAATAAATTCTAGAAAAAAAATTAAAACATTCTCCACAGTTTTCATATTAACCGCAACATTTTTAGAGCACATACAGTCACTTCTAACGTAATATTTCATATTTTATTTAATGAAATATTTAATGTTACAAATATTATTTGTACGCATGCGCAAATACAAGGGGACATCTCATTGCATGTCATTGTTAATATAATTAAATTTAAAAGAATGCTTGGGTTAAATTATCAGTCGTTTGATGAACAAAGATTATTGCTTTTGTAATTAAAAATTATACTGATGATATTGCATGTCATGCGCATGTGCAACTTATTGCATGTCATTGTTAACATAATTAAATTAAAAAGAATGCATGGGTTAAATTATCTGTCGTTTGGTGAACAAACGTTATTGTTTTTTGTAATAAAAAATATATACTTATGATATTGCATGTCATGCAGGCCCTTAGCCAGGGACCCGTCTGCCCGTCTTGAAGACGGGGAAATGTCTTACCACGATGAGTAATATAAAAATAAAAGACGGATTTTTATTTTTACAAGATGATATTTTTTTATAATAAATTTTGTTGAACGGTCTTAGTGACTCTTAGACTTAGACTTAGCGCACGTGGTCGTGATTCGACGAATGCTGTCGGTGACAGAATAGCGAATACCGCCGATATATAAGACTATATATTTTTAACCTTGACATCGTTGGAAAATAATGATACTGCGTTTGATCTCTATTTATTGTAATCGTGTATGTCATTGGTTGGGAGACATGTTTATGTGGCCTTTCTCAGTGCCAATCTATTGGCGCTCTCATTTGAAGAAACAATCCCGTGACCCGGATGTCGTGGGGCAAGTTCAAAATGGAACCTGCCAAGCGAGTGAAAAGATTTAACAAGATTTAACAAGATTTGCCATCAAAGCCAAATGCCCAGATGGCAAGTGGACAAGGAAGCCATTGGCTTATCGAGAGTCCAACAATGTTCATCTACTTATAACCCGCTCTCCTAAGATATGTGTCAACCTTGTTAGTAGTTAGTGGAAGTTTCTGAGACCTCCTTATCTGAGCAATCTAAACATCAAAGGTAAAACACCCTAATATCGCCCACCGCTAATGAGTGCGCGCAGCCAATCAGAGCGCAGTAGAGCACCCCCTGGCGGTCGTAGCCGAGCGTGCGTAACCTAAGCGCCCCTAGCGACCGGAGGAGTAACGAACACGGACCTAGTTACGTGTATACCTAAGGGTCGTTAACCTAGTAAGGAGACGAACACAATCGTACGGTGCACACGTAATTTATTGAATACAACAAAGCGGCAGCAGCAGCAGTACAAACGAGGCGATCGTATGTGATTGGATACAACGAGTCGGGTATGATGAATATGAAGACGATGACGAGGCGACTTGCGAATGGTGACCATCGCGCCAGAGGTCGCGAACTTACGGGTGTCTCCACCGCGCCAGAGGTTCGAGGGCGAGCGACCACCGCGCCAGAGGCTCAGTATGATGCGTGATAGTACGGTATACCCTTTTTCATGCGTGTGAGTTTCATAAAAATCGTGGATGATTAATGAAGTAAGGAGGATGAATGGCTCGTGTGTCCATCTGGTGGGAGATGGGTAGATGCTCGCAGGGCATACCGCTGACGTTGCGGTTAGGGTATATGCTCCCGTTTCGTGGAATGCAGCGGGCTACATACCATGTTAGGAATGCGGTCGTGTTGTATTCCGTAATATGACACCGCTCTGCCGCGTTCACGAAAGGACGCATTAAGGGGATACTAACAGCTGACTAGTGGATTTTGGTACTCGGGAAATGCGCGTTTTAAATAACCTGGCTATATGTAGTCATATTAGCGCTGTAGTTAAAGCGCTGGTTCGCCCACTGGATGTATGCAAGCCTGAACACGTTGAAAGATAAGCCCGTCATTTGCACAATGCTATGCAGTAATTTATTCGATACCAGCTATGATGAAAATCGGGTTTCATTATTGTTATTTTTGTCGTTTCTCTAAGAAGAGTAGACCACGTGACGTCCTGTCTGCATAAATAATAAAAACAGCTGTGTATGCATCAACGAGTTGACCTGTATGCGTACATCTAACATATTTAGTGTATTGGTTATCGTATGAATCATACATAGCACGAGTAATGAGAAAGAGTACCGATTTGTCTAAGAAAATACCGCTTTTATATGTATTATGTCACCCTTAGTTACGTATGTAATGCTTTTAAGCTAAGTGTTTACCACATTTATCTGCCTGTTAACATGTTAGGTAAATGTCACTTTTATTTGTATCTTACCACATTTTAGCTACGTAATTGCCACGCTTGTCTGTGTGCTAACGCTTTTAGCATATTAAGTATCACTTTTAATTGTATGTTAACGCTATTTAGCTAAGTATATACCACATTCTATGTTAAGTTTGTTTTCGCAAAGTAAATATCACTTTTAGTTGTACCTTAACGCTTTTAAGCTAAGTAAGTACCAAATACAGCTACATGTTAATGAGTTTAGCTAAGTAAATACCGCATTTAGCTGTAGGTTAACGCTTTTAAGCTAAGAAATTACCACATTTAGCTGTATGTTAGCGATTTTACGCTAATTATTTACCATATTTACCTGCATGTTAACGGTTTTAAGCTAAGCAAATACAACTTTTAGCTAAGTAATTAGCATTTTTAGCTAAGTAAGTACCATATTTAGTTGCAAGTTAACGCTTTTAAGTTAAGTAATTACCACATATGTTAAAACTGTTTAGCTAATAAATGACCACATTTAGCTGTATGTTAGCGCTTTTTACCTAAATAATTACCACATTTAGTTGTATGTTAACGCTTTTAAGCTAAGTAATTACCGCATTTAGCTGCGTGTTAACGTTTTTAGCTAAGAAATTACCATATTTGGCTGTATGTTACTGCTGTTTAACTAAGGAATTACCACATTTAGCTGTATGGTAACGCTTTTTAACTAAGTATTTATCGCATTTAGTTGCATGTTAACGCATTGAAACTAAGTATTTACCACATTCACCTGTATGCTAAGGTACTCAGGAAATGCGCGTGATAAATAACACGGTTTTCTGTAGTGATATTAGCATTGTTGTTAAAGCGTTGGTTTGCGCACTGGACGTATGCAAGTCTGAACAAGTTTAACGATAAGCCGGTCATTTGCACTTAAATCTATCTAAGCTAGGTTCTGTGAAGAAAAGAACAAACTCTGCGTATGATTATAATATATTTGTTATAACTAACCAAACAATGCAAGAAGTACAAAACAATTAATTATGAACATAATCGTCAGAATATAGTAATATAAACAAAATCACTACAAGTATTACATAATATGATTATGAATTATTATTGTAATACCACGCCTATCGGGGCGCGCTATAGCAGAGAGCTATTTTAAAACACTGGGCGAGGTAAGTACATCAGTATAGACGAACGAGTGGACCGTGGACTGTGGACTCCGGTTGCCTTAGCAACGAACGGGGTGCGGCTAGCGCTGTTACGATCGATGTAACAACCTGCATCGTTGTAAGAACTGCATCTATAGTTTATGTTTGTTTTGGTACACTTGCATTGTATGACTAATCTTAGTTAATTGTGGTACACTTTAATTTGCTAACTGTATATACGAGCGTCATAACATCATGGCGTTAGCCCTATTGTCTGTAATTTTTAAACTGTATGACATTTCTCTACCATTTTCTAAACCATGTGTCATTTTTGCTGTACCATTTTTATTGAATGTATAAAAGATTGCCGCACCGGGTATCTGGTCATATGATACCCTTTTATGGTGGCGTATCGAAATTAAACCGTTCACCTTGTATCTTATCAACTAGTATAAAAGCAGTCACCCAAACAATAAATGTTGACAAGTCTGGAATTTAACCGACATCCTGTTAAAACTGACACAATTTTAAATTTTCTTACAAAGTTATGGCATGTTTGGTTAAAAATAATCAAGCAGTTATGTGAATATTTGTTGGAAAATAAAATCGTTCTTAGGTTTCCTGCGGTATTGAAGTAATGATGCTATGACAGCAAATGTTTAACATCGCTAACCTACAATATAAACATATGAAAGGCTTTTTCGTAGATATTTTTTCTACTGTACACTTTGAGCAATCTAAACAAAAATCTCAACAACACTATTGTTAAATTATCCTGGGTGTGTGTGTGTGTGTGTGTGTGTGTGTGTGTGTGTGTGTGTGTGTGTGTGTGTGTGTGTGTGTGTGTGTGTGTGTGTGTGTGTGTGTGTGTGTGTGTGTGTGTGTGTGTGTGTGTGTGTGTGTGTGTGTGTGTGTGTGTGTGTGTGTGTGTGTGTGTGTGTGTGTGTGTGTGTGTGTGTGTGTGTGTGTGTGTGTGTGTGTGTGTGTGTGTGTGTGCGTATTGCATATGTTGTGTATTATATTCTACTTCCAAAGTGGCCTGGTATCGCATATTGTTTCTGTATATTTCATACACAAACATCCGTGAACTTGGGATCCATGTATAATATAAATATAGCAGGGTATATCAGCTTCATCCAGTTCATATCATATTTATTTTAATTGTATTATCATATAAATACATAACCATATATTTTTTATATTCCAATACCCTCAACTGAAAACTGGCGAAATGCTTTAATAACATTAAAAAAATGGATGATGAAAAAAACTACATACATATTAGTCTTCTAAATAGGCCACCCATGTGACCAAGATAAACTGATCTGATTACAGAGGCTGGTGAGATGTACAAATGTGTAGATCTGACAAAAACACGGGGTTTAAGGGGTGGTTGTTTCCAACGGGTGCTTTTTTGTAACTGGTTCTACTGTATCTATGGAATCAACCTTTTAGCTACTACACACACCATTCTTGAAACCTAAATATTAGTTTATCGCATGTTGTATTTGTATTTTTGCATGCTCTTCGTTGATTGCATTAAATATACACATACTTATCAGACAATGAAATATGTTTTGCTAGATTTGGACCACCATTTGTACCAACAACAAAAAATTAAATCCAATTCCAGGTACCTTTAACATTGTTTTTCTGTAGTGCTGTTTTAGTGGGTCTTAATATAATTGTTAATTTGCTTTTGTAAGTTTTGTACATATGCGCAGATTCAGAATATATAGATATAACAAATGCTGTATACAGCCTCTTTTTCTTGACCCCAGCACGTTTTAAACCTTTGGTGAACCAAGTTGTCTTGTTAGTGCTACGATACTCTAGGATGTGTTCTCAGGCTAGTGACTGGAATAGTTACTGCAGGCCTTTTTAGACACCTGGGTAACACGACTGTGAACTATCCTGTAATACCTACTGTTAAGCGAGCACTTAATTCAGAGTTAATTGCGAATTTGTCAAAGAGATTAAATTAGGCTGTAATTTTCTTGACTGGGTGTATGAAAGAAAAAATAAAAAGAATGCGCAACGACTGCAATGACATCAGCAACTATTTTAGTATTCGTGTTTCATTGGTAGTCTCGTGAATGGAAACATTGTTGCATGCTTTTAAAATGTGTATACTCCCGCCGGTAGACACACACGATGAGACAATTGGTATTTTCTTTAACTGCGAGACATTTCGCAGTCATTTTCTTTAACTGCGTGACCTGTTATTTTCTTTTGTTGTGACATTTTTGTGTATTTTTATTTAACTGCGTGACATTTTACCAATCTTAGCTAATTCGGTTTGTCACACATGTAACGCTGTTTTATAAGTGTGTAACACATTCACTATGTAGTAACGCGTTTAGCTATTCTTCCAATGGCATACACAGCGCTGTCTCCACAGCATGTACCATCCGTTGACCTTTTTTTCCATTACTGGTCACCACTTCCACCATTTACCTCCGTCTGACTGTCCCTAAGAGCAACTCCATACATTGCCCCTACATTCATATGTGTCCGTAATTTGGTTAGTTAATGACATTTGATACATTGTTACTAAGTACATGATAGCTGGTATAGAAAAAACGTCACTGCTCATTAATTTCAAAAGATCCAGTTTACACAAGGGTTACTCCTGGAGCGAGATAAAAACGCCGGACGAGAGTGCAGTCGTCAAGAAATCGCTTACGTAATGGGAAGTAAAAATCTAGCTGCAGGAAAAGCACATGCCTTGCAGTAGACACGGTTCCCCATGACGCAATAGCTGTCAGTGTCTGGTGCAGGCTCCAACGTCCGTTTCGCTAGGAAGGGGTCAGGGTTAGGGTATGGTTAGAACTCGAGGATAGCGATAGGAGGGGTTGGGTTAGGGTAGGGTTAGGTTTAGGGGGTAGCGAAACGGATACGAGGGCGCCACCTAAACGCTCCATTATATTTCGAAAAGTTTGTGTTTTGACTTCAAATCATATGATATTTGACCTAATTAATGTTGCCATTTGACCTAGTTCATTTGACATAATAATAATAATAATATAATTATAATAACTTTATTGTAAAAAAAAAAAATATGGAAATACGTCTTACACTGAGGAGATAGCATAAAAACATACTTGAAATCACATTCAACCATGCAGTATGTACAGTAATAAAATCAAGTATGTAGACAGAGTAGATAATGAGTAATACCAAGTGTTATATACATTATAATCATTTGCCTTAATTAAGTTGAGATTTGACCTAATTAAGTTGACCGTGTATTTACAGGAAGAACAGCTAAACGCGTTGCATAGTGAATGTGTTATATCCTTGGCAAACAGCTTTACATATGTGACAAAAACGCATACGTAGTTAAAAAAAGACACAAAAATGTCACACAGTTAAAGGAAAGGTTGTTTTGCTAAATCGTTATTTCGCCACTTCTTGCAGTCAGACGTATGTGAAGATTGGGGGTGGAGGGCATTGATGGATGAAGAGTCAACGAACGGATGTGGATGGAGATGCAGGTGGCCAGTAATGGATGAATATTCTTGCAGAGGTAGACGAACGGCGGTCAATGTAGGGGTAGTGGGAGGGGATGAATGAAAGGAGAGATGGGCGGTAAATAAAATGTTTGAAGATACTACGAAGGGCAATTGTGGATGGGGTGAACTGACCAGTAATGAAAGAATATTCTGGTGCATGGGGTGACTATACAGGACTGTATACGAAGATGGTAGTGGACGGAAGTGAAGATAGCGAACAGACAGGCGGACATACGTAGCTAAACGCGTTACTACATAGCTGAATGCATTGCATACTTGGTAAAAAGCGTTACATACGCAGTTAATATTGGCCTGTAATGGTTAGTGAGGTGACAATGAACACTGTAAGTGTCAGGTAGGTGACTTGTGCGCTCCCACTCGTCTTGTCTTTTTGACATTGGTCAGTCGCTGGACTTTGAATTCTTTGACTTGTGCGCTCCCTCTCGTTTTATTTTTTTGACATTGGTCAGTCGCTATTAGTGGACTTTGGCTTGTGTGCTGCCACTCGTTTTATCTTTTTGACATTGATCAGTCGTTGTTGATGGACTTTGGCTTTTGCGCTTCACTCGTCTTGTCTTTTTGATATTGGTTACACCTTCTTGCAGGCTATCTAGGGTTATTCAACCGACAAGAGGTTGGGGTTACACCTTTTTCCGTACCGTCGCCGCTAAAAAGCTGGTAGGATTGTTCAAACAGCACTGTCTCGATGCAGTCTGTCTAGGGTTATTCAACCGACAAGAGGTTGGGGTTAGGCTTTTTCCGTACCGCCGCCGCCACGGAACACGCGCGCGTGCTCCGTGGCGGCGCCATCACTGCCGTCGCCTTGGCGGCGGCAGTGGCGGCGGCGGTATGGAAAAGCCTAACCCCAACCTCTTGTCGATTGAATAACCCTAGACAGACTGCATGAGACAGTGCTGTTTGAACAATCCTACCAGCTTTTAGCGGCGACGGTACGGAAAAAGGTGTAACCCCAACCTCTTGTCGGTTGAATAACCCTAGATAGCCTGCAAGAAGGTAACCAATATCAAAAAAGACAAGACGAGTGGAAGCGCAAAAGCCAAAGTCCATCAACAACGACTGATCAATGTCAAAAAGATAACGAGTGGCAGCACACAAGCAAAGTCCACTAATAGCGACTGACCAATGTCAAAAAAATAAAACGAGAGGGAGCGCACAAGTCAAGAATTCAAAGTCCAGCGACTGACCAATGTCAAAAAGACAAGACGAGTGGGAGCGCACAAGTCACCTACCTGACACTTACAGTGTTCATTGTCACCTCACTAACCATTACAGGCCAATATTAACTGCGTATGTAACGCTTTTACCAAGTATGCAATGCATTCAGCTATGTAGTAACGCGTTTAGCGACGTATGTCCGCCTGTCTGTTCGCTATCTTCACTTCCGTCCACTACCATCTTCGTATACAGTCCTGTATAGTCACCCCATGCACCAGAATATTCTTTCATTACTGGTCAGTTCACCCCATCCACAATTGCCCTTCGTAGTATCTTCAAACATTTTATTTACCGCCCATCTCTCCTTTCATTCATCCCCTCCCACTACCCCCTACATTGACCGCCGTTCGTCTACCTCTGCAAGAATATTCATCCATTACTGGCCACCTGCATCTCCATCCACATCCGTTCGTTGACTCTTCATCCATCAATGCCCTCCACCCCCAATCTTCACATACGTCTGACTGCAAGAAGTGGCGAAATAACGATTTAGCAAAACAACCTTTTCCTTTAACTGTGTGACATTTTTGTGTCTTTTTTAACTACGTATGCGTTTTTGTCACATATGTAAAGCTGTTTGCCAAGGATATAACACATTCACTATGCAACGCGTTTAGCTGTTCTTCCCGTAAAATACACGGTCAACTTAATTAGGTCAAATCTCAACTTAATTAAGGCAAATGATTATAATGTATATAACACTTGGTATTACTCATTATCTACTCTGTCTACATACTTGATTTTATTACTGTACATACTGCATGGTTGAATGTGATTTCAAGTATGTTTTTATGCTATCTCCTCAGTGTAAGACGTATTTCCATATTTTTTTTTTTTTTTACAATAAAGTTATTATAATTATATTATTATTATTATTATGTCAAATGAACTAGGTCAAATGGCAACATTAATTAGGTCAAATATCATATGATTTGAAGTCAAAACACAAACTTTTCGAAATATAATGGAGCGTTTAGGGTGGCGCCCTCGTATCCGTTTCGCTACCCCCTAAACCTAACCCTACCCTAACCCAACCCCTCCTATCGCTATCCTCGAGTTCTAACCATACCCTAACCCTGACCCCTTCCTAGCGAAACGGACGTTGGAGCCTGCACCAGACACTGACAGCTATTGCGTCATGGGGAACCGTGTCTACTGCAAGGCATGTGCTTTTCCTGCAGCTAGATTTTTACTTCCCATTACGTAAGCGATTTCTTGACGACTGCACTCTCGTCCGGCGTTTTTATCTCGCTCCAGGAGTAACCCTTGTGTAAACTGGATCTTTTGAAATTAATGAGCAGTGACGTTTTTTCTATACCAGCTATCATGTACTTAGTAACAATGTATCAAATGTCATTAACTAACCAAATTACGGACACATATGAATGTAGGGGCAATGTATGGAGTTGCTCTTAGGGACAGTCAGACGGAGGTAAATGGTGGAAGTGGTGACCAGTAATGGAAAAAAAGGTCAACGGATGGTACATGCTGTGGAGACAGCGCTGTGTATGCCATTGGAAGAATAGCTAAACGCGTTACTACATAGTGAATGTGTTACACACTTATAAAACAGCGTTACATGTGTGACAAACCGAATTAGCTAAGATTGGTAAAATGTCACGCAGTTAAATAAAAATACACAAAAATGTCACAACAAAAGAAAATAACAGGTCACGCAGTTAAAGAAAATGACTGCGAAATGTCTCGCAGTTAAAGAAAATACCAATTGTCTCATCGTGTGTGTCTACCGGCGGGAGTATACACATTTTAAAAGCATGCAACAATGTTTCCATTCACGAGACTACCAATGAAACACGAATACTAAAATAGTTGCTGATGTCATTGCAGTCGTTGCGCATTCTTTTTTATTTTTCTTTCATACACCCAGTCAAGAAAATTACAGCCTAATTTAATCTCTTTGACAAATTCGCAATTAACTCTGAATTAAGTGCTCGCTTAACAGTAGGTATTACAGGATAGTTCACAGTCGTGTTACCCAGGTGTCTAAAAAGGCCTGCAGTAACTATTCCAGTCACTAGCCTGAGAACACATCCTAGAGTATCGTAGCACTAACAAGACAACTTGGTTCACCAAAGGTTTAAAACGTGCTGGGGTCAAGAAAAAGAGGCTGTATACAGCATTTGTTATATCTATATATTCTGAATCTGCGCATATGTACAAAACTTACAAAAGCAAATTAACAATTATATTAAGACCCACTAAAACAGCACTACAGAAAAACAATGTTAAAGGTACCTGGAATTGGATTTAATTTTTGTTGTTGGTACAAATGGTGGTCCAAATCTAGCAAAACATATTTCATTGTCTGATAAGTATGTGTATATTTAATGCAATCAACGAAGAGCATGCAAAAATACAAATACAACATGCGATAAACTAATATTTAGGTTTCAAGAATGGTGTGTGTAGTAGCTAAAAGGTTGATTCCATAGATACAGTAGAACCAGTTACAAAAAAGCACCCGTTGGAAACAACCACCCCTTAAACCCCGTGTTTTTGTCAGATCTACACATTTGTACATCTCACCAGCCTCTGTAATCAGATCAGTTTATCTTGGTCACATGGGTGGCCTATTTAGAAGACTAATATGTATGTAGTTTTTTTCATCATCCATTTTTTTAATGTTATTAAAGCATTTCGCCAGTTTTCAGTTGAGGGTATTGGAATATAAAAATATATGGTTATGTATTTATATGATAATACAATTAAAATAAATATGATATGAACTGGATGAAGCTGATATACCCTGCTATATTTATATTATACATGGATCCCAAGTTCACGGATGTTTGTGTATGAAATATACAGAAACAATATGCGATACCAGGCCACTTTGGAAGTAGAATATAATACACAACATATGCAATACGCACACACACACACACACACACACACACACACACACACACACACACACACACACACACACACACACACACACACACACACACACACACACACACACACACACACACACACACACACACACACACACACACACACACACACACACACACACACACACACACACACACACACACACACACACACACACACACACACACACACACACACACACACACACACACACACACACACACACACACACACACACACACACACACACACACACACACACACACACACACACACACACACACACACACACACACACACACACACACCCAGGATAATTTAACAATAGTGTTGTTGAGATTTTTGTTTAGATTGCTCAAAGTGTACAGTAGAAAAAATATCTACGAAAAAGCCTTTCATATGTTTATATTGTAGGTTAGCGATGTTAAACATTTGCTGTCATAGCATCATTACTTCAATACCGCAGGAAACCTAAGAACGATTTTATTTTCCAACAAATATTCACATAACTGCTTGATTATTTTTAACCAAACATGCCATAACTTTGTAAGAAAATTTAAAATTGTGTCAGTTTTAACAGGATGTCGGTTAAATTCCAGACTTGTCAACATTTATTGTTTGGGTGACTGCTTTTATACTAGTTGATAAGATACAAGGTGAACGGTTTAATTTCGATACGCCACCATAAAAGGGTATCATATGACCAGATACCCGGTGCGGCAATCTTTTATACATTCAATAAAAATGGTACAGCAAAAATGACACATGGTTTAGAAAATGGTAGAGAGAATGTCATACAGTTTAAAAAATTACAGACACAGGGCTAACGCCATGATGTTATGACGCTCGTATATACAGTTAGCAAATTAAAGTGTACCACAATTAACTAAGATTAGTCATACAATGCAAGTGTACCAAAACAAACATAAACTATAGATGCAGTTCTTACAACGATGCAGGTTGTTACATCGATCGTAACAGCGCTAGCCGCACCCCGTTCGTTGCTAAGGCAACCGGAGTCCACAGTCCACGGTCCACTCGTTCGTCTATACTAATGTACTTACCTCGCCCAGTGTTTTAAAATAGCTCTCTGCTATAGCGCGCCCCGATAGGCGTGGTATTACAATAATAATTCATAATCATATTATGTAATACTTGTAGTGATTTTGTTTATATTACTATATTCTGACGATTATGTTCATAATTAATTGTTTTGTACTTCTTGCATTGTTTGGTTAGTTATAACAAATATATTATAATCATACGCAGAGTTTGTTCTTTTCTTCACAGAACCTAGCTTAGATAGATTTAAGTGCAAATGACCGGCTTATCGTTAAACTTGTTCAGACTTGCATACGTCCAGTGCGCAAACCAACGCTTTAACAACAATGCTAATATCACTACAGAAAACCGTGTTATTTATCACGCGCATTTCCTGAGTACCTTAGCATACAGGTGAATGTGGTAAATACTTAGTTTCAATGCGTTAACATGCAACTAAATGCGATAAATACTTAGTTAAAAAGCGTTACCATACAGCTAAATGTGGTAATTCCTTAGTTAAACAGCAGTAACATACAGCCAAATATGGTAATTTCTTAGCTAAAAAACGTTAACACGCAGCTAAATGCGGTAATTACTTAGCTTAAAAGCGTTAACATACAACTAAATGTGGTAATTATTTAGGTAAAAAGCGCTAACATACAGCTAAATGTGGTCATTTATTAGCTAAACAGTTTTAACATATGTGGTAATTACTTAACTTAAAAGCGTTAACTTGCAACTAAATATGGTACTTACTTAGCTAAAAATGCTAATTACTTAGCTAAAAGTTGTATTTGCTTAGCTTAAAACCGTTAACATGCAGGTAAATATGGTAAATAATTAGCGTAAAATCGCTAACATACAGCTAAATGTGGTAATTTCTTAGCTTAAAAGCGTTAACCTACAGCTAAATGCGGTATTTACTTAGCTAAACTCATTAACATGTAGCTGTATTTGGTACTTACTTAGCTTAAAAGCGTTAAGGTACAACTAAAAGTGATATTTACTTTGCGAAAACAAACTTAACATAGAATGTGGTATATACTTAGCTAAATAGCGTTAACATACAATTAAAAGTGATACTTAATATGCTAAAAGCGTTAGCACACAGACAAGCGTGGCAATTACGTAGCTAAAATGTGGTAAGATACAAATAAAAGTGACATTTACCTAACATGTTAACAGGCAGATAAATGTGGTAAACACTTAGCTTAAAAGCATTACATACGTAACTAAGGGTGACATAATACATATAAAAGCGGTATTTTCTTAGACAAATCGGTACTCTTTCTCATTACTCGTGCTATGTATGATTCATACGATAACCAATACACTAAATATGTTAGATGTACGCATACAGGTCAACTCGTTGATGCATACACAGCTGTTTTTATTATTTATGCAGACAGGACGTCACGTGGTCTACTCTTCTTAGAGAAACGACAAAAATAACAATAATGAAACCCGATTTTCATCATAGCTGGTATCGAATAAATTACTGCATAGCATTGTGCAAATGACGGGCTTATCTTTCAACGTGTTCAGGCTTGCATACATCCAGTGGGCGAACCAGCGCTTTAACTACAGCGCTAATATGACTACATATAGCCAGGTTATTTAAAACGCGCATTTCCCGAGTACCAAAATCCACTAGTCAGCTGTTAGTATCCCCTTAATGCGTCCTTTCGTGAACGCGGCAGAGCGGTGTCATATTACGGAATACAACACGACCGCATTCCTAACATGGTATGTAGCCCGCTGCATTCCACGAAACGGGAGCATATACCTAACCGCAACGTCAGCGGTATGCCCTGCGAGCATCTACCCATCTCCCACCAGATGGACACACGAGCCATTCATCCTCCTTACTTCATTAATCATCCACGATTTTTATGAAACTCACACGCATGAAAAAGGGTATACCGTACTATCACGCATCATACTGAGCCTCTGGCGCGGTGGTCGCTCGCCCTCGAACCTCTGGCGCGGTGGAGACACCCGTAAGTTCGCGACCTCTGGCGCGATGGTCACCATTCGCAAGTCGCCTCGTCATCGTCTTCATATTCATCATACCCGACTCGTTGTATCCAATCACATACGATCGCCTCGTTTGTACTGCTGCTGCTGCCGCTTTGTTGTATTCAATAAATTACGTGTGCACCGTACGATTGTGTTCGTCTCCTTACTAGGTTAACGACCCTTAGGTATACACGTAACTAGGTCCGTGTTCGTTACTCCTCCGGTCGCTAGGGGCGCTTAGGTTACGCACGCTCGGCTACGACCGCCAGGGGGTGCTCTACTGCGCTCTGATTGGCTGCGCGCACTCATTAGCGGTGGGCGATATTAGGGTGTTTTACCTTTGATGTTTAGATTGCTCAGATAAGGAGGTCTCAGAAACTTCCACTAACTACTCTTGTTTTTACACATATTTACGCTGCTAGCAGTTACACAATCTGTAGTCAATTTGTTCCATTCGTTTACTGTCCTCTGTGAGAACGAGTGCTTCCGGATGTCCAATCTACATTGAGCCTTTACTAATTTTACCTCATGTCCTCTAGTTCTGCTATCCTTCTTGAGTGAAAAAAACATATTTCTATCAATATTTTCATACCCATTCAATATCTTAGAAAGTTCAGTCTGATCTCCTCTTAACCTCCTTGTCTCTAGATGTGATATGTCAACGTCAGAGTTCACAACAATCGATGCCTTTTTTGTAAACGTGAATAAAAGCAGCTTTCCTGAGATTGTCCATAAACAGTCCGAGTCAGCATCCATTGTTACGTTGGTGGAGATACATAATGTTGATGTGCCTTTTGCTAGTAGTCGAGACGCTACTGTATTGTCGCCCAACGTGGCACTTTGCAGTGGCCAAGCGCGATCGCGGTAAACTTCGAAGTTTTTATTTATTCTATTTGTATTTGTTGTCTTGCTTTACTTTTAGTGTCAAGCATTTGATTTTGAGTGTGATTGTAATCATATTTGTTCATATTAGGCATATTTGCATGCAAGTATTTAAAGTCTTAAGATGCTTCAAACATTACTTCCATGTTTATAAATTTAAGTTATTTTTTCATGAACCTTCATGTGTTGGCTCTTCTTCTATTCAGTAATACTGTGCAGGAGATAACGCCAACCTCGCTCCACAGCTAGTAAGACTCGATTGGGCCAATAATGGTTAAACCGGACTTGGCCTGGCATTGAAAAAACCTAATTCGGTCAATAATGGCTGTCATTTGACATTTGCTCAACTTGCACTGGCTTTACCAGTGCAAAAACAAAATGGACCAATAATGGCTGTCACTATGTCAACCAGCATTGGATTGCCATTGAAAAAAACTTAATTAGGCCAATAATGGCTGTCATAGACGGGAACGAAGTTTTTTAGAATGTTCAAGACTGGCAACATTTTATTTCTGGCTAAGGGCCTGATGTCATGCGCATGTGCAACTTTAAGGAAGGAGGGAAGGAGTACTTTAATTTAATTAAGTAAATTTATATAAATTTAAGTCAATTTATATAAATTTACAATTTAGTGTACTCTCTTTACATTAACATGTTCATTTAAATAATTGACAAATAATAATTAAATTATATGCATATTCATATTTTTGGGGAACACCAAGGCCCTCGGTGCCCGGAAGAAAGTCACACGTTGTAAATACTTACTAAATAGTGTTATTATTTAGGCTTGGACAAGGATTTCGTAGAGCAATTTACCTTATTTCTGCATGCGCCTACATAGGGGTATATATACGAAGCGTTAATCGGAACAACAATAATAGGAAAATTGTATAATTCCTGTGCCAGATTAGCGATGGTACAGGTGGTGTACTCGTACACAGCACTCACCCCCCTCCTACAATAAAAATGTGTAATAAATTTTTACAATGCAAATAAAGGTTATTATATATACCGCATGTTTTATTTTTGTGTAGTTATGTGAGGAGGTTTTTTAGTCCTAGTTGCCATTTGGGTGGGGGCATTATATCCGGAGTAAGTGTGTCTGTATACCTACATTACCATCTCCGGACAAAAGAAATGTATGTTGTGATGTAATGCTAGGTCTACTGATTTTGTATAATAAAAAGTGTAAAGATCATCTAATACACAATTAGCCACATAATTGGTATTTATTCTATTCAATACATATGAAGTGTCAACATGTACGTGACTGATTTATTTTAAATAAACAAGTTGCAGAAAAATTATGTTGCATTAATGCAAGGTCAAAATAATAATGATCGTTAGGGGATTTGTCCGTGAGGAGTTATGTCCGTACTCCATTTGTAACAATATTTAACAAGATTGCCATCCAAGGCAAAGGCCCAGATGGAAAGCAGACAATGACACCATGGGCTTATCTAGAGTCCCTACCTAACTGTCCTTTTCACACTAGCCTCCTGATGGGGGCAGGCTTTTAATTGAAGCCATTCATTCGTTGGTGATCACTTCACTGATATGGGTTCCAGACCAGGGGTAAGCTTACTGTCTTTAACATCTGTATCAATAAACCTGTCAAGCAGCAGCACAGTATGAGCAGTACCAGCACACAGCTTTAAAATACCATTGTTACTTTGCGATCTTTTCATTCAAATAAATATAAGAAACTTTTACAATAGTTTGTTTATGGAGTTCTTTACATATAACTGGCCATTGATGGTAATGATAATGAAACTTACAATGATGGCTTGTAATGATAACGAAAAGTTATGTAGTCCCATAATGATAATAATACATTTCTGTTTTTACGTAATTATTGTGGCAAGGATACTGAATACTCTATGACGACTCCATCCCTTTAAGAAAGCTAAATAACTGTAAACTGTTGTGTTTTATTTAGTACACGTCAAAATCACACTAGTAGTTACAATAGTGTAGCACGTCGATTAATTAATTACTGATATGTTAATTAATGTTATATATCTTGTTGAATGCGTGTATGCGCAATGAAAGGATGTTTTTAAATCGCATGTATTACGAGAAAGTAATTTATGTTATTTAATATGAACAATTAAAATTGTTTCTGAACTATATATTAATCACTGGCAAGGCGGTACTACATCACAATTTCTCCGCAGGATATTGCTGCGAAAACGGACAACACAGAATACCTCCCTCCTTCTCTCCCTCCCTCCCTCCCTCTCCCCCTCCCTCCCCCCTCCCTCCCTCCCCCTCCCTCCTCCCTCCGTCCCTCCCTCCCTCCCTCCCTCCCCATCAGAAGGAAACCAGACATGCAATATCAGCATAATAAAAAAAAAACTCACCAAACGACAGATAATTTAACCCCTGCATTCTTTTAAATTTAATTATATTAACAATGACATGCAATGAATTGTCCCTTTAAAGATGCGCATGACAAGCAATATCATAAGTATGTTTTAATAAAAAAAAACAATAACCTTTGCTCACCGAACGACAGATAATTTAACCCATGCATTCTTTTAACTTTATTTATGCTAACAATGACATGCAATGAGATGTCCCTTTAAAGTTGCACATGCGCATGACATGCAATATCATCAGTATAATTTTTAATTACAAAAACAATAATCTTTCTTCACCAAACGACATATAATTTAACCCATGCATTCTTTTAAATTTAATTATATTAATAATGACATGCAATGAGATGGCCCCTTGTAGTTGCGCATGCGCATAACATCTAATATCAACCATATGTTTTTCATACAAATAATATTTGCAACATCAAATATTTCATTAAATAAAATATTAAATATTACGTTAGAAGTGACAGTATGTGCTATACAAATGTTGCGTATAATATGAAAACTGTGGAGAATGCTTTAATTTTTTTTCTAGAATTTATTCGTTTGAAAAATTTTTGGAGCCCATTTTCTAAAATGTTTTCTCTTCATTTTTTACGTTGCGTAATTGTATGCCCAATACACACAAACATCGCCTTCGCGGTTCTGATGGCACCGAGGCGTGACTAATGCGCAAATCGCACACGCGCCATGTTTATCGTGGAATCGGTTCCGCTGTTTTGATGTGTAAAACTGATTAAAAGTGGCCTAAAACATAATATGTTTAAAGAATATATGAACTTTTTTTAACTGGACTTATGCGGAATGATGTAAGGAACGCATTCAGGTACAAAAATGATGGAAAAACCGTCGGCATAAAGCCCTAATAATTTAGGCCAGTTAAGTAAACGATTACCGAACATGGATACGAATGAAAGCGGTATGTCTCTTTGTATTGCATTTTACAATAGCGATTCACATAATTGAGCGATATTATGGAATTTATGCCAATATTGGCAATAAGTGAATACCAATGAAATGTGGATACATTTGCAGTTTGGGCCCGTACCCAGATTTTTCGCTTATTATTGAAAGTATGGTCGCCACATTTACACACCACTTACCTGGGGTGGTATTTTACGCAATGGGATGCATTTAGTTTAACCGTATATGTTTTTTATAATTTAAATCAATTGTGTATATCAGCTTGTAGATACCGCCGAGCTATCGCAAAAGTACTGAAATGTGTCCGTGTCAGACTCAAAGCCATAACGGCACACATCCCACAAATAAATGCAACTCAGCAACCATTTCGAACGCCTGTTTTTCCAAACAAGAAAGTAACAGCTTTGCAAATATAACAACATACTGGAAGGTATGGATGTATCAAAATACTGCATGTAGGCCGCCTAAGGGTAAGGAAGCTGAGGTTAGGGCTAGGAAAAGAGTGAGTCTAAGAAACCATTCTGAAAATTTTTTCACAAGTTACCGGCTACAATTACTAGCTCTGGTTTGTCTAACACATTTGTGACATGACTATGTCTCATCTCTTGGGTTACGAACATTTAATAAAAGCTTAATTAAGTTTTGGACTGGCTAACATTAAGCGTCGTTTAACCTACAATTGCCAATATGCCAGATAATGGTCTATTGCATGTTATTATAGCATGTTTTTCTTTGCAGAGTGAAGGAACTGCAAAGCAAAGGGCTATAAAAATTTGTTTTCGACCCTGACCGCGGAACTACGATGAAAATTCTCCAAGAGCATTTACGAAGCATAAAGGACATTGCGGAACCGCTTGTAGCTGACTGGACAGAGTCCAGGGATGTCATCCCATTGCCGTATTCCTATATGTCCATTGTCGAGTACTTGGTAAAGCGCCAAGTAGCCATTGTCGATGCGACCGGAAGAGCATTGAGTGCGCCTGTGATGTTGCCAACGGCAGAAAAGCCTCTTGTTAAGGGGCACAACTTTTTTTGTTCGTCTGGTAACGTAGGTGAAGTTCTTTTGAATTGTGCTGCGGATGGTGCTGTTCACATCACGTCTGGAGTGCTGGCTTCGATGCGTGAAATTCGTTATGATGAGAAGTGAGTAATTGATGGACAATCTGGCCTTGTTTTGCTCGTATCGTGCCAGTGTCCAGCGGGTGCAGGGGGCAAGTGCAACCACGTGGCAGCCCTCTTGTTTGCAATGCTGGACTATGTGACAACGATGCGCAACCCAGACTGCTGCACGAACAAGACTCAGGTGTGGCATCGGCCAAAGCGTGCAACAAAGCGCGCGACAAAACCACTTATCGTTGGGCAGCGGAAAGTCGTCAAGCACGTGTTTGGGCGAACTGTTTCAGGGAAGAGGCCCCTCGAACATTATAAAGACTACCATCCAGTCGAAAGGCTTGTGGAACCGACAAATGCAGTCGTACTTGCGGACATACTGGAACTGGAGGGAGCTCATCACAGTATGGGCTTGCGTCAGATTATGCATTGCAGCACCGATACGGCGACGACTGATGAGGATGGCGATAGCGACAACCTAAGCTTCACGCCGGAAGAAATTGTTTACGTCGTCTTCAAGTAACACCCGAGGAACAGTCGTGTAATGAACAAGCAACCATCGGCCAACATATGAATGCTTCAAACAGCGTTCTGGTCGTTTGACCGCCAGCAAAGCGAAACGATATTGTGGAAAGGGCAACACAGCCTCCTTGTTGCGAGCAATATTGTCATCGGCCTCCACAAAGGCGAGGTCCAGCGGCCACATGGTATATGGCATTGAACATGAAAACGCTGCTGTATTTAAGTATCAAGAGGCCGCAACATCGCCCATCCATGTTCGAGAATGTGGACTGTTTGTGGACACCGAAAATGGTCAGCTGGCCGCTAGCCCGGATAGGATTGCATACATCGATGGACAAGGTGTTGTCATCGAAGTGAAGTGTCTCTCAGCCAGCAGGACACTGTCGCCACTTACCAAGTACAAATGCAGATGGCAGTCACAGGCCTCACGCAGTGTCATCTGGTGATTGTTACTTCGCCTGAACATGATGTTTGTGTTTGCAAACTTGCATTTGACAAGCAGTTTTGGGTGAAACGGTGAAACCCAAATTGCTTGATTTTCATGCGTCATTTGTGATTCCTGCATTGGTTAATCAGATGTGCCCTTAAATGTTTCACAAATTAACTACTGCAGTAACATGCCCAATGTTCCAGTTATTTCATATTTCGGAAGCATTTTCATCTTCAGAAAGTGTGTCTGCATAATCAGAGATGCCCAAATAATGTTTGTTTACAAGTAAAAACAGGTGGCGAAGTATTTTTTCAGATACCATCTGGAACACTGTACATAATGCTCGATATGGTACATACTATAAATGTCATTTCTGTGACCAATACACTAGAAAACTGTATTGACTTTTGATGAATCAATAATAGAAAAATGAATCGACCATACTATAATGCAATTACTACTATTCCCATTTTATGTCATTATATTGCTTGCAACTGTTGAAAACTCAGTAGCATACGAATGCCTTGTATACATGTATGAGTGAATGATGATTTTGCTACCTGTACAAGAGTAGCAATAAACAATATAATGTATGAACACTAATTAATGTGGAGATAAGAGTATGAACATGTAGTCTGCAGGTCAGTTTATGCATAGACTTAACCCGGCTAAGATGGTGGAAGGTCCATACATATCATATGACTGTTGCGTGTATCATTTGTATGCATATATTACACAGTGTTAAGTCTTATTTTATTCATCCTCTATCAATGGCGGCCAGAAAAGAACCAGCCTTCAGCACACTTGAAAAATATCCGAAATCATGTTCTAATATGCCAGACGCAAAAATTACCACTGCTTGATGCGACCCATGCACTTCTAAACATGGATGCGCACTCTCGCAATGGATACGCGTTCTACAAGCATTGGTATGTTCATCTGTTGCTTCCCATGAAGAAACTGTGGCGTTATCAGCCTGATCCCTTTCCTGCCCAGCCACGATCAGCCATCATTGCATCACCAGGTTGCATCGCATCAATTCTCTCAGCTTTGAATGGTTTGTGATGGCATTGTCACTGATGGCGCCTTCATACAGTTCGCTGATGAATGTCGGCACACCACTGGGTGAAATACCGACCAGTGCTTTGTGTGTGTTACACGCTTTGTAGCTACTGTATGTAGCACACTGCACCTCAAAGTCTGAAGGTCTCTCTGTTCTGATTTCGGTGCAGTCAACGATGACAAGTACATCAGGATTTAGGGCTGAAGCAGGCTGGCATATATTTCTTTACTTTGCCGCTTGGCAGCCAGATGTTGATGCTTGACAGCACAATGTGGAGAAGTTTAATCCACGTGATGAATAATCGCGGCACGTGTGATTCGTGGGTGTGGAAACGTTCGGCCAGGTCATTGTTGGCACTGCCACGTTTAAGCCTCACCAACACCAATAACATCTCATCAATAGGGCACAACTTTCGCCTTGGTCCATATTTTAGACCGGCATCACATTCAGCAATCGCTGAACCCCAGTAACGCATGTTGTTCGTGTTCGGTTCGACATAATGCTCCCAGAAGATTTTGAGTGCATCGTAGGAATAAAACCCAGTCCAGAATCGAATATCGGCATCACTGCCCTCAAATCGTGATAGCTTGAATCAATCCAAATCACGCAAGACAGACAGTGTTTCTGCCTGCTCCTTGTAGCCACGTAACAACTTTATCAGCACAAGCATGAGGCGTTTAGCTGCTGCAATGTCAGGTGTGTCAGATGCAAGCCAACTCTCAATTTGTTGCAGAAGATGCTGCAAGTGATCTTCCATCAAAACATGCGTGTCTTCGTAGTATGGTCTCATCTGCAACATATGATTATGAACATAAATTAAACGTAGTGAATACCACAACATTTAGACAAAATATTATATAGGGATAGCAGCACTATGAATCGTTGTCTTGTTTCAGTTTTGCACTCTATATAATTATGCCAGTGTGCATTTGTGCATGTGTTCATATTGTACATATGAATAGCATAACCTAGTGAAATAAATGTTATGCATGTGCTTGATTTTTATAGTAAGGCTACTTGACTGTTTGTGATTGTTGTGGGGGGCGTCGTGATATGCAATATGGCATCAATATGCGCGTGACATAAACATATCTTTTAGGGCATTGCATAACGATATGGACATGTGTACCTTCAATGCTGTTCAGTGAAATAATGATTATCTGTTAACGGTCACTGTTTGTTTATTTTGCTTGTTTATGTCAAGCCAATGCACATGTATTGTGAACGCTTACATTATTATATGTAAAAAAACTAATACTCTCAATACAATTTCCACGTTCACTTTTGAATCCCATCAGCTCCATCTTCACAGTTAATGACATGTGCGCACTAAAGTGAAAAGTAGTCACATTTTGTTAAGGTGAGAATTGTCTAAAATGTACGCAGTATGCAGATGTTTGTTTTGCTGATAGAACTTTGAAAGGAATGGGTGGGCTTAATTTTTATTGAGGGAGATCTTTGGTTTGTTAGATGCAATAGTGTTTCGCCAATTAGTCTTGTATTCTTACATTGTCCTTAGTACAAGGTGTACTGTTATCTGTGCGAAGGAATAAGTAGTCACTTACACTGTTCATGGCGACGTTGGGTTCCTGTTGATGTGTCGAGTTCAGTGTGTGCCGAACGTGCACATTGTACAGTCTTGCTGGCAGTCTGTCTAATGTGAGGAGCCTAGGACTGTTCGCCTTTGCGGTGTAGCTGTGGTCGTGACTATTTCTTGTGACTTCGTCGTTGTACTTTTCAACAACCGCTTCCCATTACGATGTCCACGGAAATATGGTGGGGTGATTAATGTCGTAGGTCTTGCGACCGCCGCAAAAATGCAAACTGCATACACTCGTGCCTTTCGAGTTCACCTTCAAATTACCGTTACGAATAGATGAAACCCAACGCTTACGCACCTTCGCATCTTTAGGAAGTGTATAAAATTTCAGAGTCGTATGCCGTTTACTGGTTGCGTGACAATACGGTACACAACAATTAGTTTTCGTCATGATAATCGTCGACAATAAGTATAACGCTGCTGTGTGCTGTGCAGCTGTGTATATTTATCGCGTCCGGCTAGCTGGACGCTGATACAATACCAGTGTGCATTGCGCAGAGTGTTATGTTTACGCGGCTGACGTCATCATGCAATGGGCCTATTCACGATTCCCGATATATGCCATTTTATTGTATCAAAAGTAGAACTGTAGCCGTTTCCCTTGTTCCACACGTACATAAACACGTGAACAAACGTGAATACACCTACATCTTGAACATGCATCAACACGTGAATTCACGTGAATACACGTACAGAGACCACATAACAAATATATCAGTAATAAAAAAACCATCACCGAAGCCGCCAGGACCACAAGACCCGCTTTTGGTCATAGTAAAACGTCAAAAACTCCAATGGTTCGGTCATACAACCAGACACAACACACTTGCCACAGAAATACTACAAGGCGCGTTCAAAGGCGGCAGAAAACGAGGAAGGCAAAACAATTTACATGGACAACATTCGAGAGTGGACGTGTCTGGAGCCACAGGAATTATGCGATGCTGCCTATACAACCGTCCCAGGTGGAGAAAGATCACTGTGGAAGCCTCCAAGCGTGCACCCCTACGATCGACCCGGTCAAGGGATGAGTGACACGTACAGCTAGAACCGTACAGTTTCACTTGTCCACATGTGTCTAAGCCCGCGAATACACGTTATTACACGTACAAATAGAACCGTACCATTTCCTCCAGTTCCCCACGTGCATAAACACGCGAATTCACGAGATTACACGTACATACAGAACCGTACAAGTTTCCATTGTTGCACGCGTGCATCAACATGTGAATTCACGTGAATACACGTACATCTAGAACTGTACCAGTTTTCCTTGTTCCACACGTGCATAAACAGGTGAGTTAACGTGAATACACGTATATCTATAACCGTACCAGCTTCACTTTTTTCCGCACGTTCATAAACACGTGAATTCAAGTGATTACACTTACAATTAGAACCGTACCAGTTTCATGAGCTCCACACGTTGATATAGACGTGAATACACGTGAACAAACGTATTGGTGGAGTCGTACCATTTCTGAACCAGAATGACACTTGTGAACTGGTGTGAAGCTGATTCCTGGTTTACTGGAAACTTTAAACACATTTTGAAGCACATTTTGTGTGTCATCGTGTTTTCATGAAATCCTCAAAACACCAAAACAGTGAGACGTGGTATGCCCTTGACTTCTTTTTATTAACGGCAAACCTTCGCTAGTAACTACATTGGATACTGATGAGGGGAATGCCTTCTTGTAAGTGGATGTTTGGTTATCATTATTCATTTTGACTGAAAATGGACAGCATTGACGGGCAACTGGTTGGCCGACCATATAAAGCCAGTGGATGCGAACAACATGGTTACAAGAGGGTCCTGTCCTGTTTTCCACTTAAGCGTGTCCTGTCGCCTCAGAGTACTTTCTGGTATTACTCACACATTGTGTTCGTCTATCAGTGGTTGCGGCTAGCATCCTGGTTTTGCAGGCACGTTTTAAATTATATGCAATGACATATTAGTTTGCACACGAATTGCGTTTTGGAATGCATGGAAATATAATGTAATAATAGTGGCCCATTTCGCAGCGTCAGTTATTCTCTTACCATATATGTAATAAATTGTATTGTACTTTTATGAAGAGATTAAGCAGTGTGACTGAGACAGTCATTCACGCGTCGTCGGGGTCGTTGTCGTATAGTTAAGCCCGCCGCACGCTACACGGCGAGACGGCGACGGCGACGGCGACGAGACGTAACAAGACGTCTTGGAAGAATCTTGAATAATCTTTAACAATCTTATTTCGTCGTGACTAGCCGCATATGTCACGACGATTCGTCGTGGACCCGTCGTGAACCCGTCGTGGAACTATTTTCTATTTACTGATCATTGTTTAATTAATTTGATATTCCAGTGACATTGCTATATGAGATATAAAATTTAAAAGGTTGTTCAATATAGACGGATGTGTGTGTGTTTATATATATATATATATATATATATATATACACACACACATCTATATATATGTATATATATATATATATATATATATACACATTTATATATATATATATATATATACATATATATATATATATATATATATATATATATATACATATATATATATATATATACATTATATATATATATATATATATATATATATATATATATATATATATATATATATATGTATATATATATATATATATATATATATATATATATATATATATATATATATATATATATATATATATATATATATATATATAGATATATATATATACACACATACGCACGCACACGCGAACGCACACGCACTCAAGCACGCACACACACATATTTATATAAATATAACGGTTTGTTGATACCACATACACAATTTGGACGCAATATCAAATATACAGGTCAGGGGGCAATTAACTGGGTTTTGTTTTCCTGTAACCACATGTCTGGCATCTTTATTCTTAGTGCTGCATGTTGTTCATCTGCAAGTAACATGACTGAACGCATGTGTATGATTAACTAATAGGCTACGATAGAATATAGTCAATCTCTATGACGATCCACGACGGGGCGAAAACCCTGTCCTCGACGGTCGTAGACCCTTCTCGGAGTGTCGCACACTACAGGACGATTCGTCGGCGACGATCGCGTTGCGTTGCGTCACCGTCGCGTTGTGTAGTGTGCGGCGGGCTTTTGAAAATGTGTCCACTTGGTTGCGCCACTTCTGCTTGTCCGTGGTTCTCCCTGTTCCTACATACGAATCGTTCCATGTCGTCCTGTGAAAAACAAAAACAGAGACCGGGGCTAGTTGTGGCAAAACAAAATATTTTCAGATCGAAGAAGTATTAGTGTCAACCGGACCGCTAATATCTCCGGCAGACAGAAGTTTTATGACGCCTCCTGAAGTGTTTCAATACACTCCGATACATCCTGTGTCTAACATTATGTACGCTTCCACAATACTGGGCAACAGTATGAGGACAAACGCATCGAAAATTTTAAGTGTACAAAATGACTAACAATTGGATTCCTAGCAAAGTTCGACTTGGTCGCAACTTACTGTGAGATTAAAACATTTTCACCTTGATGTGTTCAATGTGAAACACACCGGCAATTCTTTGCGTTGCACACCGGAAAAGGACGCCAGACACGTTTGTGATCAAAGGTAATATGAAATGTTAATTAATTGCACCCGTCAGTGGCGTAGTGAGGGTTGTCGGCGCGTGGGTACAAAATACAATTTGCCGCTTTAACCCCAACCACACCAACCCCCACAACCACCACCCCACCCCACCCCCACCCCCACCCCCGACACATATTTTACATGTTTTCTCTCAGAGCCAATAAAACCGGTCATGCCACAATGCATTTTGAAAATGATTTGCATGTATGTATTAAACCGTATTTGCTGTAGCACACTATTGCAAATAATTATGAACACCAAAGGTAAAGTTCACATTTTTATTCGATATGAACTCTGAATTGTTCATGGAAAAATCAATAATGAATCATAATTAATCAATGAACCCATTTACAAACACAAACAAGTACGAGCAGCCAAGGGCTACTTCACACTAAATCCGCTTTTCTCGCTTTGATTGCTGCAAACTCATCAATGACTTTATCTATTCTACTGTCTCCGTCTCTGTGCCGAGGATGGCCCAACCACTTTGGCGATCTTGTCCCATAGACGCTCGCTGACGCGAAAGGATTAGATTCAACTTATTGAACAAGCGTTCACAGGGTGTGATCAGAATTGATAGCACGACGCGCAGATTCGGGAATACATCTTCACACTATGATACGGGTCATGTGGATCATATGTCCTGTGTGATGTCATCACGTAAGATGCTTTTTAGCCCACAAGAAGGGGCGTCTTGCCCCACCCTTGCTGGGACAATATATTTAATTAACGATAACATTCTTTCGTGTTGCCAATCGTCATCAATATTTTGGTATGATATGACATGACATAATATTACCACACAACAATCGAATGCCAGCATAAATACCTCAAAATAATACGTTTATGAAGAACTGTAGCCATTTTCCCTTAAGTGGGTTCCTTGTCACACCCTACCCTACTGGTGCTATTTGTTCAGCCTTTTGAGCAACGTCAACTACCATCAACGATTTCGTTGTTGTCTAGTTTGTTCCAACTACACTGCACTGCATTGCACTGCATGTACTTGTTCTCTGACGCAGGTGCACCTTGCCGATTCGACAGCATGTCGTCAAGTCGAGGGATGTGCATCTTCCCCTGCCGGTGTACCAAGGGCTGCGACCAGGTCACTGGTCAGTGTTTGGACGACGGACAGTGTAACGATGGTCATCCAAGTGGCTACAACTGGAGAGGGACAGCCTGCCAGACAGGTAAGTAACATTGAGACGCCAATGTTTGCTATCGTTGAATACTCGACATAATCGATACACTGCTGGAAAAGTTGTAAATAAACATTCTTACTTTATTTGTTCACTTCATTTGTTAAATGCCGGATGATCTCGCGTTTACCTAAATCCTTATGTTTAGTATAAGTTATGTATATATCTTAATAAATCTGTATAATTCTGTGTTTCTGAAATAAAAATAAATTATGTTTATCTTGTAAATATATATCTCACAAGAATATAACTGAAAGTAGTTGTGCGCTTAACATAGTTAAACTAGGAGACATACAGTTATAAGCAGTAGTGTTTATAACGAAAAAGTGAGCAATTGCAGTAGATATTGTACGCTAAGGGATGCCTTCAAATATTAATAATTATATTAAAATAAATAATGTAATTTAATTAAAAGCTACAACGGATATATTGCTGTTATTGCTATGATCAGTTTGCCTACGTAATGCCATTAAGCTATGTTTCAGGAAATGTAGCATTAGACAAGGACACAAGCCAGAGTGCGGCTAAATGGGGTGACACGTACCCCGCCAGAAAGGCTGTTGATGGTGCTATCGATCCGTTGTCTTATCAACACTGCGCAGTTCCTGACGCCATGCCTGGCAGCAGTACGTGGTGGAAGGTAGACTTTGGAGGAATCTACCGAATATCTCGTGTTATCATCTATAACAGCGAAACGGGTGAGTATTGCACTTATTCGTTCGGGCATAACTTTGTGTCACCACAAACGTTAGGGAGACACAAGTGTAAGCGAAACACACTTTGTCAACTGTAAATGCAACCTGCGTGAATGTTTAAAAACATTAAAAACACAATACTCTATGGACTCCGATTCAGAAGATACTTCATTTGTCTCAAACATCAAACAAAAATAACATATAACACATATATACAAAAGTATGATCAATGATTATCAAAACAGTGCACTCCAAAAACAGAAATGCAAATTATGATCAGCGATCCATAGTAGCAGTAAATACACGAAATATTCAAGGGTGACCACTGATCACAATAACAGTGTACAAAAGATCATAATAACAACATATCCTGGGACGGGAAACTCTCACTTACAACAGCAAGATCGATGTCGTGGGAGCCCACCGGTTTTTATATTATGCACTGAAATATAAAATAAGATATTCTTGTCAATTTGCATAAAACATTTCTTAGCAGAAAATTACATTGTATTATAACAAATATAACAATTGACATTTCACATGCATCATTATATGTTTGTAAGTAAAATATTTTGGCATATGTTAGAAATCGTTTTGACAATGGGTTTGGATCTGATTTTTAATATTGTTGGGGTATTGTTTATTGTATGTGACATGTTATGTCGTATGCATATTGTTGCAAATTCGTGATGTGCTCTTGTCATATGTATATCGTTTTGTCTCCGTGTGTTGTGATTGTGTACACCTTGGTTTATATATAGTGGTAAATGTTGAAGGTAACCAGATAATTTTTTATGCATAAATTTATAATTAAATTATTTCGTGAATTTATACTTACTTAAACGCATCATACGTACTGCTTTGTAAAGTTTAATTTTTCTATATGATTTATTGGCAAACCAGTTTCAATTTACTAAGTACTTCTAATGTTTTGAGTATTTCTTATAAATGTGTTCAATGTGAGTTTTTCAGTTTAAATGTTCTGCTATGGTGTTCATATACTTTTCTAATTTAATGTTTAGTCTACGTTGGTTGAGCTACTATATATTTCGCTATTTTAAGCAGGTTTCTTTAAAATTAACTATGTTGTTCTAGCTGTGCAATTTATTTTTTCTTGATTTGGAAATGAATAATAGTACTGTGATAAAATAATGCATAATTAGTAGAAATAACTTACTTTCGGTCATTCATTTAACACCTCTTTCTCTTTTATTAGTTGTTGTAGAAACATCACCATGTCCCGCCATAGATATACGTGCCAGAGACCGCTGTGGCGCTGCTGGAATCAGTGAGCTCGACTGTCAGGTCCGAGGATGTTGCTGGGATGGAGAGGCCCGGGGCAGCGATATCTCATGTTACAGAAAGCGTACGTTCTCTCCTGGTAATCATAAGACTGCATAGTCGTGATCAGTTAACACATGCATGCATGTGCATGTGGGGGGCATACATGTTAAGTTTCTGAAATGAAAAAAATTGAGATTTGTGCGCGATGCCCTTATAAGGGCTAGCCATGCTGACACCCACTCGACGTTCACAAACGTATGATTAACATAGGACTCTCAGAACGAGTGAGCCGCATGTTTTCTGGGAGGACATATTGAATGCCGTTCATATAACCTTCCAGGTAACGCACGGCAGTAATTACATGTTGGCAAACAATAGGACCGAGTCAGACAGAGTAGTAAGGAAGAGGGGGGGGGCATTAAAAAAGGGTCACCTTAACAAATGAAAGAGGTAATCTACACTCAATTATGGGATCATATCAAACAATTATTTAAGAGATTATTAAAAATGCTTAAAATGAAATGCTTGATCATCGTTTGATCAAATTAAGGGGTCATCTCAAACAACTTAGGTGAAATATCAAAATGCTATGTGATATTATATTAGAAACTATAGGTTAATCGCAAAAGTAATAAAATAAGGGATCAGCTGAAACAATTAAAGGGTTATCTAAGAAATTAAAGTTAAGGGTAATATCAGTCAACTAAAATATTCATCTAAACAAGTAGAGGGCACATAGAGGATTTTAAATATGACTAAAATGAAGGGATTTTATCAAAAACAATTTAAAGGATAATTTAAAAAGGAGTCATTAAGGGGTAATTTAATAATGAACTAGCTGATCATCTCTAAATATTATGGGGTCATCTCATATCATCAAGTGGTGGTCTCGAAAAAAGTTAAATTAATTATGGGGTCATCTCATAAAAAGAATAGGGATCATCTAAACAATTAAGAGTGTCTCCTCAAAAAAGTTCAGTTAAAAGTTAAGTAAGGTGTCCCGTTATGAAATGAAGCGGTCACTTCATATAATTAAGGGAAATCTAAGCATGTAAGGATTCATAACAAAACACAAACTTAAGGGGTCATCAAAAAAATTATGGGGACACATCGAAAATGTAAGGGGTTATCTCAAATAAATTAAACGGATTTTTAAAATAAAATAAAATGTAAGGGTCATTTAACAAAGTAACTAACTCATCATCTGAAAAATCTGAAAAAATTGGCCATCAAAACATTAAGATGTCATCTAAAAATTGTAATAGGAGGGTTATCTAAAAAATCGGCCTCTTATTTTACGTTGTGAGGTGTTCGCTTTTTAATTCAAAGATGCCCTTTAGTTTTGGGAATTACCTCTTAATGTAGTGAATTTTAAATGTACCCCTTAATATTATATTTTGCTTGATTATCCCATAAATGGAAACAAAAGGCAATTGGGGGGTCATGCACCTAAAAGATTGAATACAAACTAACCATTTGCAACTACAATCAACAGATGGTTTATTAGGACAAGCATGTTGAACACGCAACAACTGTATTTCATTGGCCGCGCCATAGAGATCCATAGAGAGTTCCTGCTTATCTCTACAACTAGTCTTTCATACTTCCAACAGATGGCGCTTGATATTTTTAATGAATATTTACATTTTCTAGATGACACTTTAACTTTTTTGATAAAATACCTTTATTTTATGAGATGACCACTTAATGTTTTAAGATGATCCTTTAACGTGTTGAGACGATCAGCCAGTTCTTTTTAATCAACACGTCTATTTTTGAAAAGATCCGTTAACCTTTATGAGTAGACCACTTTTTATGAGATGACCCTATAATGTTTTAAGATGATCCTTTAATTTATTGATACGATCAGTTCTTTTTTAATGAACATTTACATTTATTGTGAAATGACACCTTAACTTTTTTGAGAAGACACTTTTATTTTATTGGAAGACCCCTTAGTGTTTTAAGATGATCCCTGAATGCATTGAGACGACCAGTCAGTTCTATTTAATCTACACTTCTATTTTTTTAAATTATTATATAACTTGTTTGAGAAAACCCCTTTATTTTATGAGATGACCCTTTAATGTGTTAAAGTGATCCTTTTGTTTATTGAGACGATCAGCTAGTTCTTTTTAATGAATATTTACGTTTGTTTAATGATCCTTTAACTTTTTTATAA
The DNA here is from genome assembly GCA_033239005.1 of Lamellibrachia satsuma. Taxonomy (NCBI): domain Eukaryota; kingdom Metazoa; phylum Annelida; class Polychaeta; order Sabellida; family Siboglinidae; genus Lamellibrachia; species Lamellibrachia satsuma. The sequence continues at coordinate 3,402,888 of BSQZ01000067.1, forward strand.
GACCCCTTTATTGTATGATGTGACCTTTTAATGTTTTAAGATGATCCCTTAATTTATTGAGACGATCAACTAGTTCATTATTAATGACCGTTTGCATGGTTTGTGATCCAAAAACTTTTTCGAGAAGCCCCATTATTTTGTATGAGATGATCCGATATGTTTCACACAATCAGCTACATCAGTTTTTAAATGATCCCTTACAGCTTTTGAAATCATCCTTTATTTTTCTAGAAGAAGAATTTATTTTATTACATGACCCATTAATGTTTTGAGATGATCCATTTAGTTATCTTGTCGACAGCTTTTAATGTTTTATAAATCACCCCTTACAGTTTTCTTTATGATATGATCCCTTAGTAGTTTGTTAAAAAAATCTTAACTTTGCATTTTGATGACTCATTATATTTGTATTTTGATATGACCCTTAATTCTATGATATGCTCTCTTAATTTGTTGAGATGATCAGCTAGTTGATTTTATGTAATGACAACTTACATTTTTTTAAATGTTCCCTTCATTTTTTTGGAACACCTTCATTTTACGATGTGACACCTTAATTTGTTTGAGACGATCATCTAGTTACTTTTTTAATGATACCTTACATTTCAGATGAACGTTTATTTTTTTAAGACCCCTTCCTTTTCGTCTCTCTGCTACCCTGCCTGATTCGAACCCATCGTTTACCCACATCAATTATTATTATTGCCGTATGCTATCTATGAGGATATATAAACGGCAGTCCATATGTCCTCCCGGAATCGTTCTGAGAATCTTATTTTAAGTATACTTTAGTTAACATCGAGTGGGTGTCAGCATGGCTAGCCATCATAAGGGTGAACATGAGGATGTTGAGGAGGAGGAGGAGGACGATGAGATTAATGGGTCATGTAATAAAATAAATTTGTCTTCTAGAAAAGTAAAGGATGATTTCAAAAAGTTTAAGGGATCATTTAAAACTGATGTAGCTGATTGTCTGAAAAAATATGGGATCATCTCATGCAAAATAATGGGGCTTCTCGAAAAAGCTATGAGATCACTAAACATAAATTAATAATAAACACGTTGATCGTCTCAATAAACTAAAGGATCATCTTAAAACATTAAAAGGGCACCTCATACAATAAAGGGGTTTTCTAAAAAGTTAAAGGATCATTTAAAAAACGTAGATATTTATTAAAAAAACTAACTGATCGTCTCAATAAATGAAAAGATCATCATAAAATATTAAAGGGTTATATCATAAAATAAAGGGGGTCTTCTCAAACAATTTAAATAATAATTTTACAAAATAGAAGAAGTGCATATTAAAAAGAACTGGCTAATCGTCTCAAAACATTCAGGGATCATCTCAAAACATTATAGGTTCATCTTATAAAAGGGGCCTACTCAAAAAGTTTAATGGATCTTTTGAAAAATAGACGTGTTGACTACAAAGAATTGGCTGATCGTCTCAACACATTAAGGGATCATTTGAAAACATTAAGTGGTCATCTCATAAAATAAAGGGTTTTTCTCAACAAAGTTAAGGAGTCATCTCAAAAATGCAAATATTCAAACTCGCTACGCAGGTTTATCAACAGCAATGCCGCGGCCCATGAAATATGGTTGCTGTGTGTTCAACAAGCTTTTCCTAATAAACCACTGGCGTGATATTGTTAATTGTAGTTGCAAACGGTTAATAGTGTACTAATTCTTTTAGGTGCATAATCCCAACAAATTGCCTTTTGTTTTTATTCAATGGATAATCAAGCAAAATATAAATTTAAGGGGTACATTTAAAATTTACGACATTAAGAAGCAATCCCCAAAACTAAAGGGTACCTTTAGATTAAAAAGCGATCACCTCAAAACGTAAAATAAGATTTTTTTAGATGATTCTTTTATTACATTTTTAGATGACTCCTTAATATTTTGATAGCCCACTTAACTTTTTTTCAGATGACGAGTTAGTTACTTTGTTAAATGACCCTTACATTTTTCAAAATGATTCCTTAATTTATAAAAAAAATCCGTTTAATTTATTTGAGATAACCCCTTACATTTTCGATGTGTCCCCCATAACTTGTTTGATGACCCCTTAAGTTTGTGTTTTGTTATGAATCCTTACATGTTTAGATTTCCACTTCATTTCATAACGTGACACCTTACTTAACTTTTAACTTTTTTGAGGAGACACTCTTAATTTTTGAGATGATCCCTTAATTTGTTGAGCCGATTAGTTAATTAAATTGTTAATGACTTCTTACATATTTTGTGACGATCCTTTAACTTTTTTGAGAAGACCCATTCGTTTTATGAGAAGACCCCCTTAATTTATTAAACTTTTGTCGAGACGACCACTTGATTTCATGAGATGTCCCCATAATGTTTTGAGATGATCAGCTAGTTAATTATTAAATGACCCCTTAATGACTCCTTTTTAAATTATCCTTTAAATTGTTTTTGATCAAATCCCTTAATTTTAGTCAAATTTTAAAATACTTTACGTGCCCATTTCTTGTTTAGATGAACATTTTAGTTGACTGAAATTACTCTTAACCTTAATTTCTGAGATATCCCTTTAATTGTTTCAGCTGATCCCTTATTTTATAATTTTTGCGATTAACCTTAAGTTTCTTATATAATATCACATAGCATTTTGATATTTCTCCCAGGTTGTTTGAGATGGCCCCTTAATTTGATCAAATGATGATCAGGTATTTAATTTTTAAGCATAATTGAGTGTAGATTACCTATTTCATTTGTTGAGATGACCCTTTTTAATGACCCCCCTTCTTCCTTACCACTCTGTCTGACTCGGTCCTATTGTTTGCCAACATGTAGTTACTGCCGTGCGTTACCTGGCAGGTTATATGAACGGCATTCCATATGTCCTCCCAGAAAACATGCGACTCACTCGCTCTGAGATTCCTATGTTAATCATACGTTTGTGAACGCCGAGTGGGGGTCAGCATGGCTAATGATCACCGTCATTGTCATCATCATCATCATCATCATCGTCACTAAGATCGCTTAATTGTCTTCATCTTCTTCCTTATCAGCATCATAGCCATTTATCACCCTCATCATCACCGGCGTTAACGTCATTATTATTATTACCATCATAATCATCATCATTATTAACATCATCATCATAATGATTATCATCATCATTTGTATTACATTACTGGTCGATTTATTACATTACCGGTCGATTATTACATTACCGGTTGATTATTACATTACCGGTCAATTTATTACACTACCGAAAAATGTATTACATTACCGGTCGATTATTACATTACTGGTTGTAACACGAGTCGGTCAAAGAATGAAATTCACGCTTATTCGCGGAACGCTTGATTTCATTCGATGTTTGCAAACCACGTGATAATTTTCATCCAATTAAAATATCAATAGCATGATTCAGAAATATGCAACGACACGAATATTAACGATGTTGTTATTCGGAAAGTGTACACAATGGAAAATGGGGAAATATTTTTTTTAAACAGAGCGTGGTCACAACATTTTTTTTAAAAACGGTAGGAAGCATAAAAAACAGGAGAAATCATGAACAACGGGAGTTTTGTTTTTGTGTGTGATTGTGTACATGTCCGCTCGCGTGCATTTAAGCTTTGTCGAGACGACCACTTAATTTCATGAGATGTCCCCATAGTGTTTTGAGATGATCAGCTAGTTAATTATTAAATGACCCCTTAATGACTCCTTTTTAAATTATCCTTTAAATTGTTTTTGATCAAATCCCTTAATTTTAGTCAAATTTTAAAATACTTTACGTGCCCATTTCTTGTTTAGATGAACATTTTAGTTGACTGAAATTACTCTTAACCTTAATTTCTGAGATAACCCCTTAATTGTTTCAGCTGATCCCTTATTTTATTATTTTTGTGATTAACCTTAAGTTTCTAATATAACATCACATTGCATTTTGATATTTCTCCCAGGTTGTTTGAGATGGCCCCTTAATTTGATCAAATGATGACAGGTATTTAATTTTTAAGCATAGTTGAGTGTAGATTACCTCTTTCATTTGTTGAGATGACCCTTTTTAATGACCCCCCCTTCTTCCTTACCACTCTGTCTGACTCGGTCCTATTGTTTGCCAACATATAGTTACTGCCGTGCGTTACCTGGCAGGTTATATGAACGGCATTCCATATGTCCTCCCAGAAAACATGCGACTCACTCGCTCTGAGATTCCTATGTTAATCATACGTTTGTGAACGCCGAGTGGGGGTCAGCATGGCTAATGATCACCGTCATTGTCATCATCATCATCATCATCATCGTCACTAAGATCGCTTAATTGTCTTCATCTTCTTCCTTATCAGCATCATAGCCATTTATCACCCTCATCATCACCGGCGTTAACGTCATTATTATTATTACCATCATAATCATCATCATTATTAACATCATCATCAAAATGATTATCATCATCATTTGTATTACATTACTGGTCGATTTATTACATTACCGGTCGAATATTACTTTACCGGTCGATTATTACATTACTGGTCGATTTATTACACTACCGGAAAATGTATTACAATACCGGCCGATTATTACATTACTGGTTGTAACACGAGTCGGTCAAATTTCATTGATTTCATTCGATGTTTGCAAACCACGTGATAATTTCCATCCAATTAAAATGTCAATAGCATGATTCATAAATATGCAACGACACGAATATTAACGATGTTGTTATTCGGAAAGTTTCCGTCACAATGGAAATGGGGAAATATTTTTTTTAAACAGAGCGTGGTCACAACATTTTTTTTAAAAACGGTAGGAAGCATAAAAAACAGGAGAAATCATGAACAACGGGAGTTTTGTTTTTGTGTGTGATTGTGTACATGTCCGCTCGCGTGCATAGACCCCTTGTATGTGCATTTCCTAGGATTGTACTACAGTGAATAATAATGACACCTCCACGAGTGGTGACAAATGATATTAGCAATTTCTGGCATGATTTCACAATTTAATTACATGTGTTTATAAAGTCGTACGAGTAAGCCGTAAATGTAGTTTTATGTATGTTTACTGCGGAGTACGCGTAATTCACTGATGCAACCTTTTATCCTAACTTATTAATGTTTACATTTCTCTTAGTTACGGAGTTGTTTTGTATACAACCTAACGTTTGTTCGTGCACTGTGCAAGATAGTCGCATGGTGTTCTGTTTGGGCTGTCTACGGTTGACAATATATGTTTGTAGAGTGCAAGGCGGGTTACTTTGGCTGGCGGTGTCGTTTCCAATGCCACAAGTGCTCAACGTGTGATAGCATCACAGGACAATGTCCAACGACCTGCCGAGACGACCGCTGGGGCGTTGGATGCATGCTGAGTAAGTATGCTGGTTTGGTGAACATATTTACTATATGCAAAGACTGGATGGAAAATACTTTTACTATGGCAGTTCCAGGTGGCTTATGAAAATGACCAAACACGGTCACCTCGCAGTATCCCTTGACATTGGTCGGGTTGACAGTTGTTAGTGAGTCAGTTTCCTGATCAGTTTTCTTTGTATAATTTTGTAATCCGCACACACTCGCTTCTGGTTTGGAATAATTTGCCAACCATCTTTCCCTTTATCTGGAACGAGGACCTTTTTTCTCGCTTTTTCGCTAAATTACTAAATAATTGATCGGCGTAAGATTTGTTTGTATCCTTACATTTTTAATGGGGATTGAATCCGTGCCCTTGCATGTTTGGTATCTTATAGTGTACATCATTGTCATGTGTTTGTGCGTTAACAATATTCATTATTTTTATCCCAAGTTTAAGTAGTAATATCTTTCGCGACGGCTCTTACAGGTTAGCGTTTACACCTCTCATGTGGAGACTTGAACGAATTGTCGTGTTTGATCATTGGTAGCTAACATAAGTTTGTACCTAGTACACGGGATGTATTGTATTGTACCGTAGTGACGTATTCCGGGGGACATTGGGCGACGACGAACTCCACGTGCTGAGTGCACTTACATAAATGTACTATTAAATGTATCAGTTGACTTGATTAGACAATTTCAGCAATACGGTTTTCGCTCCCAGGACATCTCAACACTTAACATATAAGCCTTATGATGAAATAATCTCATACGTAACGCATTTTCTTGTATAAGTTTAAAATATTGTGAACTTGTCCATTAAGCTCAAGTTTGATGGGTGTGGCAGGAGGTTTGTTAGTCCTACAAATTGGTGGGAGGTTTGTCTCAAATTGGAGGGAGATTGGTCTCAAAAATATTATATATATTATATATTATTATTATTATCATCTTTATTCGGACTCAAGATCCACAAACATGTACATATTAAACAAATTGTAAGTTAGAAATAGCAGCTAGAAAACAAATTATATTGTGCTGAGATATGAAATCACAGCATTACATTCTTCCTTATTAAAGACAGTGTCATTGTTACAATCTTTCATTTCAACCAATTCACAAATCATGTTTGCATTGTCATAGTATGTAGCATTGACATTGCTATTCCACATTTCTTTACATTTATGCTAAATAGCACTCATAGGCATATACAACAGTTCATGGTGGGTCATGTTATATTTGGACATAATGTGTCTTACATTCTGGACCATAGTTGACCTATAAGCAAATGTCATTGTATTTGCAATATAATTAACAATCATGTTATCTGACAAGGCTACTGTTCTGTAAAACTACATAAACCTAAAGACCAAAGCCACATCTAAAGGTACACATTCAGCAATTAAAGGTACTAAATCTCTGTGGGAAGCATATGGTAGCTTCCATACTTTACGCAATGCATTACGCCACTGTGTGCACATCTTATTAACACTCTCATGCCACAGTGGTCATACTTGAGATCCGTACAATGCACAACAATACTGATGAAATAATTTGTTTTTGACAACAGTTTGAAGTGAACCAAACTCAGACATAAATCTATTTACATTACAGTTAAATTTCTTGATACCACCAAACACCATTCCATACTTATCGGTTGTGCTAAGTACATTTCCAAGATGTATAGTTTTCTCACATGTAGAAACATCTGTACCATTGATTTCAAAATGCGGATCAGCATCCTTCTTGTTGTACACCAATAATTTGCTTTTTGATCCATTAAACAACACATCATGTAGTTTGGCATATTTCTAACACACCTCAATCATTTTTCGCAACCCAGAACTAGTAGGACATAGTAATATAATATCATCTGCATATCCTGCAGCTCCACAGAAATGTTGCCCAATATAACAGCCAATACCAAGGTCTTTTAATTCTTCCAACAGCCCATCCATGTATACTCCAAATAGAAGTGGAGACATAACACCTCCTTGGCGAACCCCATTCTTCACATTGAATTGGTTTGATATTACGTCATTCCATCTAACTTGTAATTTCTGGTGTGTGTACATGTGAAGTAAAAGTCTTACAACTAATGGGCACATACCCTTATCAATTAATTTTTGAAACAACATACAATAATTTACTCTATCGAATGCTTTAGAAGCATCAAGTAATAAAACATGTACAGTACTACCTTTATTTACATAATATGAAATAGTTTCTTTTACCATAAAAGTACACATTGTTGTAGATAAGCCATCTTTAAACCCAAATTGTAAATCAGACGTGTCAAAAACTCCAGTTTGTTGTTTGATAATAATGGCATTATAAAGTTTACCAGTGATGCTGCCTAAGGTTAACGCTCTATAGTTATCAGAGCTATGGTGCGCCTTTCTTTATCTTTCTGAAGTGGCACCATAATACCTTTCAGTAACTCACTTGGGGATACACCATGAATAAGCATGCCATTGTAAAGCAAGGTTAATGATTTAAACAGTTTTTCAGTACCATATATAACATGGTTAGAAAATATGCCATTTTCTTCTTTTTTACCATGTTTCATGCAACTCTACTTTTTAATAAGTGCATGTGATCTTCGTCAAATCCAACAGAATTGTACAATTGTTCAAACTTTGAGGAAAATAAATCAGCAAAATCTTCTGACCCTATATGACCATCAATAACATTAGGCAGAAAATGACAAGATTTTTTTAAACTATGCACCTCTTTCCATAAGTTACGATCATTACCTTCACTAATAGCTTCAGCCATTCTATTACTTGTTATCCTTGTTTCTTCCTTTATTACATATCTCACAGCGTAGTGATACCTGGATCGAGTACGCCTCATGATATCGGCTACTTCACCATTATGTGGCCTACCACACTGCACCCAAATATCATGTCAGAACAAGGAAGTATCGTGTTGAGCCTGTACATGTTTGTTCCAACCAGGTATCACCTTGCTGCTCCCTTTCTTGGCACCCGTCTTTGGAAAACACATATCTGAGGCAACAATGCAACTAGTTACAACAGTATTATACAAATCAGAGAAAATACCTGTGTGCATTTTACATTGGTAATCAACACAACTAACAGCATCATGATTAAAATCAATACATGATATCAACTTATCAAGCTCACATTTGTAATTTTTAATGTGGACCTCCGTACATTTATGCCAAGCTACATTCGTTTTACATTTACGTTCAAATGATTCATGATATGACACATCTATTTGCATTTCAAGACATATTGGAACATGATCAGAAAAATCACTGTTCATAAACACTGATTCATATTTGATAATTGATTTACGCAAGTTCTGTGTTACCATAAAATGGTATATTGTGGACTTGCAGCCATTGCTCTTTGAACAGTATGTATAAGGTATATTAGAACATTCGGCATCCATACATAAAAACATTTGTTCATTATTAACAAATAAATGTAAAGCTCTTGTCTGGGGAGTATCCCTTGTTAAGTCTGTGTTAAAGTCACCAACCAATACAAAATATTGTGATGCAGTTTTGTTACAAATATCACTCGCTTCATTAAGAACGTCTATATATTAAAAAAAATCGTGATTTGCATAACCCTTGTCACACGGCATATACATGTTAAACAATACAAACTCGATACCATCTACTGTCACTTTCACAGCACACAGCCTCTTAGATATGCACTCTATTGTATCCACTTTACAGCTAATATCGGATGACCAAATGATTGAACAACCCCCATAGGGTCTGCCTATTAATGGCACACTCTCATCCATTGAGCTTGATACGCGCATACACTGTTTGGACTAAATGAGTTCAATCTTTGTATACATTGTGTCTTATACATACAATGTTCTTGTATCAACAAAAAATCACACGCCACCAGCAAGGTTTGCGTAATAACATACTTGTCAACACCAAAATGCTTACAATTGTAAGAGCCGAACTTGAGTTTCTTTTTATTGTCCATCATGTTTATGTTTCATTTTGACTTGAATTCACACCAGTTTCACCATTGCTCAGTGTACTGCCAGTTCGTTTGTCACCTCCTTTGGGAGGGAAATATCTTCTAATGTTGATGCCACATGGCCAAAAGTCAGGATCATGGGATCATCTTTAGATATTTCTAGTTTAAATATCTGATGCTTGGCATCAATGTGTGACATAAGAGACACTGAGGGAATATACACACCTTTAGATTTAATGTGATCTTTGAGATCAGTCTCTTTTGTTACCTTTGATACCCTTTATATTATTAGATCTCCACTAGGAGGTGGTGCCCCTGTACACGATCACTGCCACAACCAGTGCCAAACACCATCTTTCTCTTTTTCTTTTCTACCACTGTCCATTTCTGTCTATTGTTCCCATCACAGGACTTAGGTTTAGGCGGGGCCTGTTGTACGGAGTATGCGACTTTCTGAGTGGTCATTGCATTTGTTGTACCGGTAGCCCGATTAGTACTTCTAGGAGGCCGTACTGCCTCTGTGGCATGTTGGACAGGACATGCCATAGGTAGACTGGCTCTGACAGTTAGATTATTATTATCTCTGTTTAACTGGACAGCATCTGCATATGTTGTCTGCCTTTCTTGCTTCTGCAGTAACATACCATATTTCTGTACCTCGTTAAGTACATCATCTACTTTTTGTCTAGTGTCTGTATGGCCTGCTCTGCAGAGGGAGACATTGCCCTCAACACTGTTCATTTTGTTTTCTAATCTTACCAACCTCGCTAAGACTGATGTCAAGTCCATTTCCTCTGGGGTAAATTTAGGTAATCTCTTAATGTGAACAGCAGCAAAACACGGTACAACTTTCATTTCATCTAATTTTTGTAATGCAACATAGATATCTTCTACCGATTTCTCTGCCTTGCTTCTATTGATTGATTCCTGTCTGTTCTGGGGATCACCCAGCTCATGACTGTACTCATCATAAAGCACCTGTTTAGCATCAAGTACATCTTGATCTGCATAACATTTCATACAGGCCATTTGAATTTTCAGCTTTGATGATTGATGTCTATACGTGTTAACATATGCCAATAACTCATTTACCCTAAGATTCTTTAGCACATTTAAACTGTCTGTACTTTCTTCCACATTAACAGACGCTGCTTCTTCAACACACTCTTGGCAGATTTTAAAGGAGCCTACTTGTATTGCCTTATCCCTGCATGTTTGCTTGCATTTATCACACTTTATGTTGTACTTCTACAGGCTACCTCAAAGTGTACAAAGCCAATTATTGCATCACCTGCCCAGACAAGGGTGTGGTCAGTGGACCACAATACTGACCTAACCTTCACTAATTCTACACAGCACACACAGCAATATACAACACAATAACTCAACACAGCAGCAACACTTTCACAACCACTGGTGACCTTAAGGTGGACAAGTATGTTACACTACATTATGACAAACCTGAAACCACATACTATGATCAAACCAGTTAAAATACAGATATACTAGCACAACAATCTTAGTGTGGTTTTCTGTATACTGGTGGCGCCCCCTGTTATTAGCGGACAGACACGTCGCGGGTCGAACTAGCTCCCCTATGGGTTTGGATTGGTGGGAAGTTGATCACAAAAATAGGTGATATATGGAATTGTTGGGAGGTTGGTCTAAAAAATAGGTGGGATGTGGGATTGGTGGGAGGTTCGTCTAAAAAATAGGTGGGATATGGGTTTGGTGGGAGGCGGACCATCAACCATGTCATGCTTGAGTGATTTTCTACAAGCGAGGTTGTCGACTCGTGCCTAAACGTATCAACTACAGACACATTACTGGTGTTTACCCAGTGCTGTTAAGTTATCCCTGTTCTTATATATCTAGCATGTACCATTTAAGCATGTTTTTAATAACGTTTAAAAGCTGATAAGTGGCGTATTCACTACTGGAGGCCATTTTGTCCGTATTTACGTATCTGTAACTCGGCGCGAAACGTATGGCGAACACATCAACGGCAAACTCAGCGGAAGTCATTGGTGCCTCTAAGTTACGGACCTGTCGATAAGTAGAGCGAAAGACGTATAGCTGAAACTGTCTATTGGTTCACACTTATGTTTTCATAAACACTGCATCAGTTACTTTGTTATTTCAGACAACAATTGCTACTATGACGATGTGAAGGGAACGTACTACATGGGTCGGCAGAATAGCCAAGGAAGTATGACATGCATAGACTGGACACGACACAATAAAATAACCGACTCCAGATTTGCGGATGGCAGTCGGGCAACGGCCAAAAACTACTGTCGCAACCCAGATGCGGACGAAAGGCCATGGTGCTACAAAAACAACAACAGTTTCTATTTCATCTGCGACGTGAACAAATGTGGTACGTTTTCCAGCATAACACACATAACCAACTAACATTACACGTGCACCAGAAGATTTTAACCTTGATAGAATGGTTTGTGTTATCACGTAAATACTGAGAAATTAACGCATTGGATTGGCATTCCAGTAGCGCTGCTTCACTGTCCCGGTAATCAGAGTGAACAAGTGACTGTATCTACTTACTTATAAGTCGCACACGCTGAACGTCTGGTGGAGAAAGTTAATTCTGATCCAATTTTGAATGCAAAGCGATGTGCGTTCGTACGCATGGATCGAACTACATCTGCTTACACAAGCTTTAAAACTATACTGTCACTCAGCAAATACATTGCTGCGAAATAATTCTATTGACCTTTGCTATATGAAATACATATGCGTATAACTGTGTATAGCAACTATTTATTTGCCGTAATAGATCGATGTTCCCCAGAATGATATATTGGCCACTTTAAACAAAGCCACTAATTAATGCCAAGTGCCTCCAACTTCCTGTATCTGTCTACGCGGACGACCTCCAACTCTACGTTTCCTTCAAGAACACTGCAACAGCGGAAACTGGGCCGTGCATCACCAACCTTACCTACGACAATGATTCACACAAACACTAGTAAACAACAATAAGACAGACGTTTCCATATTCGCATCTAAACACGGTCTGAAATAGCTAACGAACATATTTGACGGTCGACGAACAAAAACATGCGGCGGTCAACGCCGATTTTTAACATGGGAGTCCGATATAACGGACGATTCCGGCGCTTTCTCTGAGACAAGTACTACAGCGTTCTGTTGTTTTGTCAGGTGTGATTCATTGGGATTGGTGACGTTCTACTATTTTACATCAGTTGTTATGCATGGTCTTTGGCAAAACGTATAAACTGTTATATTTACCATTTTAATGTGTTCCAGAATACCAGCTTGGAAGAATCAGCGCGATTAAAACTTAGAACACAAAATTAATATGCCGATATACATTAAATATTATAGTTATCCAAAGCCACATCCAGCAATTGTTTGGCTAAATTATGTTTTGGTCCGCGCCTTTTGGTCGATTGCTATTATCATTTCAAGTTACAAACAAATGCAATGTTTTAGCAAATGTCACATAAATGTATCTTCGTAGCTTGTAGCTTGGAACCACATACTACGTATGTAGGAAACACATGCTACAATCGATATACGGAATAGGTATTCGCAGAGATACTTTGAATTCAATACAATGTTCACATGAAAACGTCAGTGGTTTATCGCAAGAACGGTAGTCAGGTAAATGTCGTATCTATAAAGACCGCTGACACATCTTCTGAGTAGTTATAACCAGTTCAACATTTGCATGTAGTTATCACATAATTAACCCAGCGAATTATTATTATTCAGACTGCGACAGTCGTCGGTTTGGTGTCAACTGTGAGAAAGAGTGTCACTGCAAGAACGTGGATGAGAACTGTCAGAATAATTCGCCTATAGGTGGATGTCAGTCTGGATGTGCTTCACACTTCACGGGGCCGACTTGTCAAGGTAATGGATTCTGCTTCTGTCAACTTTATATATATATATATATATATATATATATATATATATATATATATATATATATATATATATATATATATATATATACATATATATATATATACATATATATATATATATATATATATATATATATATATATATATATATATATATATATATATATATATATATATATATATATATATATATATATATATATATATATATATATATATATATATATGAATGAAGAGAAGATTTGCAAAAGGGCTTACACGCCTTTTCTCTGATTCAGAGAAAAGCACACACAATTGTAGTATTCACTGTGATTAATTTTTTGTGTATGGTATGTTAATTATAATAACATGCTTTTTCAAATCAGTGACTTGTTTTTCTAATTATTTTCGTTAATTTCGTTATTTGAAATGTGGAAGACATATTATTAATTAGCGAAAATAATTAGAAAAACATGTAAGTGATTTGTAAAAGCATGTTTTTTATAATTAACATACAATGTACCTATCTTGTAATAATAAAAATAGATTAATCACAGTGAGTCCTACAGTTTTGTGTACTTTTCGCTGAATCAATCAAATGGAGTGTAAGCCCATTTGCAAATCTGCTGTTCAAATAGAGCCCCCCAAATTTGAGGCTTGCGATGTGACATAGTGACATCATTGACCTGTGATGTCATAATGGCAGCCCAAAATATGACGATTATGTGTCTCATTGGCCAAAGGATCTAATCCTTTTTGCGTGTCAACTAAATTGGATGCAAGCCCTTTTGCATGTTAAATGTAAAAATCTAAGGTAGAAGAAAAATGGGCTGTATTGACACCATGAAGCTTTGGACAGATGGTGGACTGTTAGTAGAGAGATACCACCAGCGTTAACTGATGCTGTGGCTAGAGAGGTTGCTATGGAGGTTGTTAGACAGGTTGCTAGAGGGGTTGTTAGAGAGACACCACCAGCGTTAACTGAAGTTGTGGCTAGATAGTTTGCTATATAGATTGTTAGACAGGTTGCTAGAGAGGTTCTTAGAGAGATACCACCAGTGTTAACTGATGCTGTGGCTAGAGAGGTTGCTAGAGGGGTTGTTAGGGGAGAGACACCATCAGCGTTAACTGAAGCTGTGGCTAGAGAGGTTGCTGGAGAGATTGTTAGACAGGTTGCTCTTAGAGAGATACCACCAGCGTTAACTGATGCTGTGCCTAAAGAGGTTGCTACATAGGTTCTTAGAGAGATAGCACCAGCGTTACCTGATGCTGTGGCTAGAGAGGTTGTTAGAGAGACACCACCAGCTTTAACTGATGCTGTGGCTACACAGTGAGATTGTGTACATGATTCAACAAAAATGTCCGGATTAACGAGGTTCCTCTATATTCATTGTTAATATAAATATGTGTTATTTCACATTATTTCACTTTGTATGTAACCACCTATTACCTACATTATATGTAAAATGATATCCTGTGTATGGAAATTGCCTTGTTTCATCACTGAAAACCCGTCCTAGAAACTCAATTGCTCTTTCATAGAACAATGTGCTCTGTTTATTATTTAGTAGGACGTGGGGAGGAATGGGCTGAATTCCCCACGTTGTATGTAGCAAATGCCCTGCGTAAATTCATGCCTAAACACATGGATGCGTGCTTAAACACACAACATGTTTCATCTCCCGTTACCTAATGCAAAGTCGGTCGTGTTGGAGTGTAATGTGACGCCACGTGCCACTGTAGCTCTGACAGCTGCAATAAGACGACCGGACACTGTCCAAGTGGCTGTGCTCCAGGCTGGGCTGGCGACAGCTGTCATATCATTGGTACGTTTGACAACGAATAGTGCTATAACTTATTATTAACTCTATTTACTTATAGTAAAAATTGGACGGCAATGCAGCAAGCGTTTATGTGCTCATGTATGGATTAAACAAAAACAGTGACATTCCGGAACGAGACACATGCTTGAAAAAACGACAGCAGTGCAAGATTAGAAAAGAAGGTCAGTGTCATTCAAGGAACTCACTCGACATCAGCAAATAAGCAACCAAACAACCAGAAAGTTCGAGAAACGGATAGAAAACAGTGGCACGAACATAATGTCAGGCTGATGTATAATGACACCGGACATACATTGAAACTTCAGCTAAGTGTTTACCTAGGATAATATTAGTTTAGTTCTAATGAGAACCATATATTAATGGTGTCCAAGAAAATAATAAATAAAACATGTACCATTGTTTAACGTCATATCAGTCTTTAAAGATTTGATAAACAAGACAAGTTACCAAAATGGTCCGAAAATTGGCTGATGTTATTCAGTAATTCGCTACACGAAAAGTAAAATAATGACTCCAGACAAGGGGACACCGACTCTGCCATATATGGGACGGCCTGTTTGCCATGCAAACTGGCGAGCAGAGGAAGAACTAGTCGTCCCAGAATTTTGTTCTTGGTGAAGGTTACCGAAGGTAGTCGGAACGTTGAGCAAGTAAATTTCAAAAGTTATGATTAGACAAAAACGATACTTCTTTATTCTCTACACATTTTTTTTCACGAATAACAATATAATAACGGAAACCACCAATCCATGATGGTTTTACCATCTTTATATGACCACTGCGTGATTTCAGATGAGCGGCGACTAAATGCATTCACACTGAGCGTTGGCAACAGCTCAGACATAGAGGACCACTCCCAGTGTGCAAGTCACAACGGCGCCGTGGCTGCTGGTGAGACGGTCAACGAGTCATGCACAGCGACGGGTCGCTATCTGTCCTTCAGGCGGAGTGGAGGCGGAGACAATCGCTTGACAACCTTGTGTGAAGTGGTTGTCATTGGCTATAGATATGTATGTAAGGAACCATTCATTTTTATACGTCAGTGGTGTCATGCAATAAAGATAAAAACTTACCGAGTTCACCGTCGCGAAACATTTTGGCAACTTGTTGTGGCTACTACGGAAATATCTGTACGGTGTTATCACTCTTAGAACATAACTGTACTCAATACTTGCCTATACATTTCCGCATAATATACATGTTTAAAGAATATAGTGAGTATATGAATGATGAACTCTGACACTGCGCCAGTTCGACAACTTTGTTAGTTTGTTATCCATGCCACATTAGTTCTGTTTGTGATGCTTAACAGCTTGCCAGCATTGTCCTTCAACTAGTACATGCAACGACATCATCGGTTGTGACGCATGCGCACCAGGCAAGCAGCTGCCGGACTGCGTGCGCGGTGAGTAGCCGACAACAGCAGATATAACGTTTGAACGGCGTGTTGGTGGCACTATTAGTTGCTACCCTGGGAAATTCGTTACGTGCGCTTAATATACAAAACAATGCATGTATTCCAGTAGTATTTAGCGACACGTTTTCAAGAGCATTTGTTGTTTAACATATTTGCCGGCAAAGTATAATAACATTTTGTTTGCATCTTGTTTGCGTCATATTTATTCTATTCGAAAGACGTCACGTCATTCACACGTTTGTCAATTAGCATGTTTGGCAAATCGTTTTGTTTCCTCACTTGTTGCCTCTATTTGCTATGGCGGTGGACCCTTCCTCTTTGCGTTGTTTGTTCACAAGAATGGACTCACTCCAAACTATTATATATATATATATATATATATATATATATATATATATATATATATATATATATATATATATATATATATATATATAGTATATATATATATATATATATACTCTTTTACATATATATATATACTCTTTATATATATATATATATATATATATATATATATATATATATATATATATATATATATATATATATATATATATATATATATATATATATATATATATATATAAAGATCTGCCACCCTCACAGGTCAACGTGCGGCAGCTTTGGGGACTGGTGCATGGATCGGGATTGCGGTTGGAACATTTCTACTTGGCGTGGTGATGGCAATCATCCTTATTCTGAGGTCAGTGGCTCATCCTTAACGCATTCGGGAACCAGTCGTGAGACGCTTATTGTTTAATATATATATATATATATATATATATATATTTTGTTTAATACTATATATATATATATATATATATATATATATATATATATATATATATATATATATATATATATATATATATATATATATATATACACATATATGATGATATGCCATATTATGCATAGTTTTGTTACCACCTAGCAATGTGCAATAGCATGGTCATTGCACCAACAATATTGCTATATGTATGTGCGTGGGTGCACGGTGTCATAGTGTTTAGAACATCGGACTCTCAGTTGAGAGAATCGGGGCTCGAATCCTCTTGCTGCTGTTTCGACGCTTGGACAATTTCGTTCTCTCTACGTTGCTTCCGTTCACTTAGCTGTATAATCGGGCTGGATATAAACAACGGTGGTGATATACAGGCAACTGAACGAACTGTTTCCGCACAGTAACTGCAACGTGGCTGAATGCTTCCCAGAGAAGTCGAGTTGTTGTTTGAATGAACAGGTTAGCCAGGGGTGATATGTAAAACGCCTTGAGCGGCCCTATGGACTGGATAGCGCGCTGTATAAGAACTTTCTTTTTTGTTTACTCACGTATGGTTCTTCCAAACATAATTGTTGTCCCACACATAATGTGATCAGCTGTAATTATATATGTGCACAGAATACATAAGTTGGATTGTGGCATCAGTAATATCATAATGTACTAAGGCATACACCAGCTAAGCCAAAACACCTTAAATCGTGTATTTTACTTATGTTTTTCAGAATGCGTCAAAGCACATTCAAAACTGACAACGAACGGCAAGGCACGGAAATGTCGACACAGACCGCAGTTGGTAAGTCGGCAAGACACCACCAAGCGGTACTTGGATGAAAAATATTCTCAGCTGCACGTATAGTTTGCAGGTCGAGCTTCCACGGAGAGTTTGCACGTAGAGTTGCCTGATGTACAAAAGTTGTTTACGAATAACATGTTCAAAGCATAAGCTGAAGAAGAAACTTCAAATGAATGTGTATTCCAGGTTAACACATGAAGCACCGATGACGATTCTTGTTGGATGTGTATCATACATTGGCCTAGTAAGGGAACAGTCGAAGAAATGAAGAATGTCTGCTGCTATGTGTTTAAGAAAACCGCCAAAGGAAACGTGTACCTTACATTCGACAGGTTCTATTACTTTAGCGTCAAAAGTGGAACCAATCCAGTACAATTCAGCCAGCAGACGACACAAACGCAGTCCTCAGACTCCATAAGTGACTGACAAAGTTCAGTTGATAGACTTAATTTATCAGCAACTTATTGAAAAGGACAGACTGAAATACACCCAACCACACACAGGCTTGTCATAACTGGTCTGGATCCTCTCCCCGTAGAACTATAACAAGGACTCGTGGTGTTCTGACAAACATATATGATCTTCAGATGACACGCGAAGAGACGGACGTGATCAGAGTTCAACAAATGATACAATCAGCCCATGGTGGAGCAAACAGCATCAACATCATACGTGATGGCACAGATGTATTCGTCCTCCTCCATTATTATACAGAACTCTGTCTTACTTGCAGTCTGACAATGGAGGGTGCCAGTCATTGTACGACATTGATTGACATTACAGCAACAGTTAAAAAGCAGACTGGTATGGTCGCTTCTAGCAGCACATACATTTTCTTGTTATGTCACAGCGTTGAGAAAGGAACTGCAATACAGCCACATATAACTGGTCGTAGTCTGAATAAACTCGGTGATATACAGGCAAGTATGCCTCGGGTAATTGCAGAGGCTGCTGAGCTCATTGTCACGATAGCAAGAAGACATGTTGCAGGTTCGTGAGGAGGTCTGCCCCGAAAGATGGGCAAAAAGCTAAGGTGACAGAACCAGGACTTAAAACACTGACTAAGGCCTTTAAAGGAAATTTTCGACGGGCCAACTTCCAGACAGCCATCAGGAAGTCAGCCCTTGATTCCTCACCTCTATCACTGGATGCCGCGAAGTTTGGATGGACACTTGAAGAAGCAACCAAATCATTAACTCCAGACACAAGTGATGGTATTGTGCAGCTCGTTTACCATGCACAATATTATGGGGCTGACTGTCAAAATGAGAACACATGAGTTGTTGCCACAGGTGTAACAGCTATGTCAGGATGGCGTCAGTTTTTACACGTTGCAGTAAAGTACATTATGTATATGTCGGGTCTAGCTTCAAAATTGCTAATTACTATTGGTTACCCAAAATAATATAGATACAGACATTTCGTTTGAAATGTCATCATGTTTATTTTAAATGTTTTTGAGAAAACAATTTTTTTTCTTAGTGGCGTTGATTTGCATTTTAAATTAGAGAGGCTAACTATTAACTTGAAAGTCATTTTTTAATGCACCATCATTTGAAATACTGTCATGAATAGTTCCAAGGTTATTTATAAAAACGATTTTTGGCAATGATGGTTATTATTTGCATATTCAGTGGAAATTGGCAAAAGGACTACTATGTGAATGTCCTCATCAATATTATATAACCTCAAGACCTAGGCACAGACACCTCATTTGTGTTGCTATTAAGCATACTTACGGATATGCTGACGAAATTCAACATTTTGTTAATGGCGACACCTAATTTGCATACTTCGGGATGTTGAAATGTAGCATAATTTCGGAAACACCCTGAGCTGTACAGCAGACCCTCAACAGGTTTTATAGACACCTCATTTATTGTGCTATTGTCAATAATTTCCGAGATATTGACGAAAATTTTTTGTTTTTTAATGGCGATACTAATTTGCATATTTCGAAAAATGCTCAAGGGTGCCAGAGTGGCATCATTGGATTCCTCATCAGTACACCTCAAAGATATAGAAACTGCAAAACAAATTCGTGGACCATACTGCAAACTTTTCTGGCCTACTACCGGACTAATACAATACATCGCTTTCGGAGAAAGAGCAACAGTGACAGAAAAACGTGGGTAAGGGTAAATCCACAGTTGCATGCACGAGTGTAGAAACAAATGAACAGTTCATATCATTCAGGACGGTTACACGAATTAACCCATGTTTAAATATCATAATTGTTTTAACTGTTTTTGCAGAAGCCTTGGAGGATGCGCAAGGCTACGTCATCCCATACCCGATAGTGTCCGAAAAAGAGGATGGTAAAGCGAGTTTACTACAAAATATTATACCAACTTACACAAATTTCACACACAAATACAAATATGGATATGTTAACATTGATACAGCCCAGGGATAAGCTAATAAGTGCTAAAACCTGTGTTAGATATGACACACACACACATACACACACACGCACGCACGCACGCACCCACGCACACACACACACACACACACGACACTTTTGTACTTAAAACGGTAAAGAGTTAGTGAGGTAGAGATAAACAAAAACTCACCAGAAGATCTACGACACGGTCACGTGGTCAATGGCCATTTCCAATATTGGAAAAAGAAAATGCATATGCACAGGACTTAGACGGATGACATAAAATGGGGATCTTATATTAGGTACCCAACTATCAAAGAAGGGGACTTGGACGTATAAGATAAACAGAGGAATACTATGCTAAGTGCAACTATCAAAGAAGGGAAGTTAGGATTAGACGTTTGTAGTTAATTGACAATTTCCGAGCAATGTAGGATTTCGGCTTCTAAGGGTTACTAAATTATGTGGTTAATCAGGAACAATATAATATATAAGGAGAAAGAGTTTAGAGTACTTGCTAATACCAATAATTGTGCTACTTTTAGTCTATTCGTTGTCCACAAACTTACCAAAGTAACTTCTGATTGCGTGTTAATCAGCAGAGTTATTACATTTTTTAATTAACATATATTTGTCAAGATGCAAAATGGTTAAATTTTCGACTATATTTGTCAAGATGCAAAATGGTTGTATTTTCGATAAGTCATTGGCGCACATGCCCTGTTGCCATGTGTGGCGAGTTCCTTTGGATGGCAATCTTGTTCGACCTTGTTGATCGCGATGATTTTGAAGATGGTCGAATTTTAACCAGGTGTTTTTTTTTCATTAGACTACGAGGATGTGAGTGGCTGCTACAATGCGGCGAGCGAGTCTTGCCAACAAGAAGGCGACAACGTATATGACGTCATACAGACATAGGCGCGCACGGCTAATACCAAACTTGTTGGGAAATCATAAAAAGGCGAGTTTTGTCAAATCTCAAGTCATTGACCAGCAAATCAAGCCTCAAGTCGATATCATCCAAGCCCAAGTCAAATTTCGAGTCATTTCTCTGAATTCCAAGTCAAGTCAAAGTGGGCGACTTGAGTCCGACTCGAGTCAACAAATATGACTACTACAGGACCCACGTAAGAAACAGCGACTGAATAGTTTATTTGACATCGCATCCAGCTGTGTCATTTTACTTTAGGTTCAGCATTTCTTAACATTAGTTGGAATTAAAGCAGAAATTGCTTTATTACGACCAGCTTAGAGTAGTATCTTAGTGTTGCCATGTCATTGAGAGGAAATGTCATTGAATATATCGCAATGGGGTCAAACACGATAATATTTATAAAGCCGTTATTTGTATTGTCCGACGCCGTGGCGTAGTGGTTAGAACATCGGAGTAGCAATCGCGAAAACCCGTGCTTGAATCCTCTTGCTGCCGTTTTGAAGCTTGGGCAATTTTGTTCACTCCACGTTGCCACAGTTCACTCAGCTGTATAAATGAGTACATGGCTAAAGACAGCGGTGGATATATTATGTGAATGAACAGTCTACGCGCAGTAATTGCAACGTGGATGAATGCTTCCAGGAGACGTTGGTGTTGGAATGAGCAGGTATGGGGTGAAGTGTAAAGCGCATTGAGCTGTGCTGCCGACTGGATATCGCGCTATATGAGAACACACCGTACAGACGCACGCACACACGTACATACAAAAACATGCATACGTACATATACAGCGCACGTAGTGTCGTTATAATATTTTGGGTGGTGAATTTAGCATTTAATTCGTAATTTAATACACAATCACTAAGCTCTGTCATACTTCAAAACGCAAAGCGACACCACATAGTGTGGCCAGATATTTCATTGTTTTGCTACAACACGACATAGTGTGGCATGTACAGTGCCCAGGTATGTAATTGTTTTGCTACTAACGCACATTTGCATATATTCACACTGAATAACCTACCTTATCCACGTTTCCCTACTGGGACACAAGGACACCACATAGCTTACCGACGTTTCTATTTGTCCTCATATCACCAGTGACGTAATTTCCTCACCCACCCACTCATCCATTCTCCACATTTGTTGTGGTCTTTCATTCTTTCATTTTCGGTGTCAGCTTCAGTCGACAAATGTTTGCCGTGTACCGTGCTTTATTGCTACCCAGATCCAGCTTCCTGTTTACACATTTGTTGGCTCTATGTATGGTAATAAGCGGTGTCACTCCGGGGCGTGCGATTAACCTCGTTAATCCGGACGCCGATAATCCTGAAACCTCGGCATCCGGACATCATTTCGCGGGAACGGAATTTCCAAACCCTAATAATATATCCCGTTAATTGTATGACTCTGTTAGATGGAAAACACGTAAATCTGGACACATCCACTCGGGACCTTGGTGTCCGGATTAAAGAGGTTCCATTGTATTAGTACATTTTATATGTGACATTTAGATGTAGACCAACGTCATGAAACAAAGTATATGTTTACTCGGTCAGGTAAATCATAACGTGTTTTGCTTTTAGTGAAATGTCAATAAAGCAAGTTAAGAGGAAGCACTTTCAGTGGTCAAAATAGCAGAAATTTTAAAAGGGATTATTAAAAAAAGATTAATCTGTGATTTAACAAATGTAATGAAGCCCATGGGAAGATCCTGTATTTATAGCGATATTTATATAATATTAGTAAGCTTAACAAAGTAATTATTAATGTGAGTATTATGTATTTGTTAGCCATATATGACGTACTTAATTATCGTATTTTAAGGCGTATATATAATTTTAAGGCATATATCAGTAAAATGATGTACCAATATTTTCTGCTTTGTAAATCGATATAAATTGTCTAGTTTGAATAGTAGTGTGTGCGTGTGTGTGTGTGTGTGTGTGTGTGTGTGCGTGCGTCCGTGCGTGCGTGCGAGCGTGCGTGCGTGCGGCGTGCGTGTACGTGCGTGCGTGTGTGCTCGAGCGTGTTCTTGTGAATCTTTGATAAATTGTTGTGCAGATTTTGTCAAAGTTAAGTTGGTAAATTAGCGTATATTGTGAATGATTACATACTCGAAATACAATCTCATAGCATTATCATATTTATTTAGGCGGCACACTGGGTATTCTTATTAACCTATCTGGCTATTTCATATGAATATGTAGAAAACGAATCCAATTCCACCATGAAACTTTTGAAATAGTTTACATAGGTTAATGTGTCTAAGAATGCCATCTGAGATGCCTTGACATTAGATGCACGCTTAATAAATTGAAAATTAAAACAATACACGCTATAATCATTACGTCAAGCTTCAGTTGCAGTCGTTGTGTTACAACATGTTGAAATGTAGCTAACACATTAAAAAGTTGTCATGAAAATATCAGATGTATGTCTTCTTTGTCTACTAAGCTTAGATCAACTACATAGAGATCTACATATTAACATCTAGATATTCACAATGCTCGGTGTGGGCTGATAATGATACAAATTGATGAACGTCATATTAGTAACATTTGAATGTATTTGTAAGGATAAAATATTAGGTATTATTTATAAAATTTGGGGAATATCTAAGTAATTATCGAACATTACAATTGAAAACGTTGATGTACATGCCTCATATTGATGTACATGCCTTGTATTGATGTACATGCCTCATATTGATGTACATGCCTCACATTGATGTACATGCCTCATATTGTGCCCTCTTAATTAAAAAATGAAGTACGGTGACTAGTGTTTTGACCTTGCTGTCGTTTCCACAATAGTTAAGGAATACTGTAAAACAGTCAAGATTTAACAACATTTGCATATCCAAGCCAAAGGCGCAGATGGCAAGTGGACAAGAAAGCCATTGGCTTATCGAAAGTCCAACAATGTTCATCTACGTGTAACCTGCCCTCCTGAGATATGTGTCAATCTTGTTTTTAAATATATTCAGTTATACAATCCATAGACATTTTGTTCAATTTATTTATTGTCCTCTGTGAGAAAGAATACTTTCTACACTGATCCTTTACTAATTTTACCTGATGTCCTCTAGTTCTAATATATTTCTTGAGTGAGAAAAACATGTTTCTATCAATATTTTCATAACTATTCAATATCTTAGAAATTTCAATCTAATCTTCTCTTAACCTCAATGTCTCTAGAGTTGTTAAACCACATTCTTTCAGGCGTTCTTCACAACTAAAGTCTCTCAGTTGTGGACTAATTTTAGTTGCTCTCCTCTGTATACCCTTCTTAATATATGGTCTCCACGCTTGTATACGGTATTCCAAATGAATTCTAACTATTGCGTTATACAGAGGTATTATTAGCTTTTGCCTTGTATGCTATGTTAGTCGTAATCAACCCAAGAATTTGATTACCATTTGAAGCTGCAATACCACACTGTTCTGAAACTTTCATATCAACACTTGTTGTTATTCCTTTTACAGTAGTACCTAGAACAGTAACTCCCATATTATAGTTTATATCCAAGTTCCCGTGTCTGTGTGTAGGCATTTACATTTCCCAGAATTGAATAACATCTGCCATTTTTTCAGACTATTTAACTACTTTGTCTAGATCGTTTGGTAAATGTTGTTAACCTTAATAAACACCTTTGTGTCATCCGCAAATTCCAGAACTGTGCTTGTTATATTGTCGTCCAAGTAATTGGTATATATTAATAATAGTAAAGGTCATAATACTGATCCTTGTGGTACCCCACTCAAAGCTGATTTCCAGTTTGAAACCACTCCACCTACTACAACACGCTGTCTTCTGGCAGTCAGCCATTATTCTATCCAGGCTATTATGCCATCCCCGATACCATGGGCTTTTAATTTAAGTATTAATTTTTGAAGTGGCACTTTGTCAAGAGCTTTCTGAAAATCTAAGTAGATAATATCTACTGGCGATCCCTCGTTTATCCACTTAGTAATTTCTTCCAAAAAACATAACATGTTTGTTAAGCATGACCTCCCTTTTATGAATCCATGTTGACATTAATTTAATAATTTATGCCTAATAAGGAAGTCCACCATAATAAAAAAGTATGGTCTTAAATTAACCTTTCTAATAATTTACAAATCACTGACGTTAAACTCACTGGTTTGTAATTATCTGATTTATCTCTCGAATCCTTTTTAAAAAATGGTATGATGCTTGCTTCTTTCCAGTCAACGTCGGGCAGGTATCATTTTAATGTTTGAGGTAACGGTGACATTATCAATAATGCGCACATTTGTATTATGCTTTAAATTATCCTTTTTATTACAGGGTCGACGTGTTTCTTGTCGTCTGTTTACACTGTATGTGGCCAGCGTTCTTTTATTAATATAGATAGGCTACTGCACGCACCACGTGCCGCCACCTAGGGAACAAAACGGGACCAATATTTTACGAAATCTCCGCTACAGATGGCAGCACCTTTCGGTGTTTTTGCTCTCGCCTGTTGTACCTGTAGTGAAATCCTTTTACCTTTAACTCAGATATAGTTCCAAATCAGCCAATGTGTTTTACCTATATCAATTAAAAGCATGTTTGTTTTGTATATGTAAAACCTGCTTGTAAACGATCGTAGGTCTTATTGTAGGTCTCCGTGGATCAATCGACATTTTATTCACAATTGACATGTATTATAATTGTACTAATTGTATGTTCATGGTTTAATCTTAATAACATTCTCTCTTGCAAACAGAGGTTAACATTTTCTCTCTGTCATCACATTTAATGATTTTAATGCCAAATGAGTTGGTATTAGGTTTGTTAGAGTAGTGGTTGTGTTCTCAAAAGGAAATTTAGATTTCAACCAATTATTCTGTCTACAGAAATTTCAACTGTTTTTTTTTTACAGCATGGCTGCTCTGCAGTCACCTCTACATGTACATACACTAACCCCTGTAGATGTAAGGGTGGTTTTTCCAGTAACAAATCCTCGAGATTTTCATAAGGGTGTTTGAGCGTACACAATCAGTCAGGGATTTCTGTGATGATTTTTTAAATTGTTTACTGTTAAACAAATTATCTCAAAAATAGGGGTTCGTTCGAACCCCCGAACCTCTCTGAAGATGGGCATACACACATACACCTATACATACGCACAATGTACTCACACATACCCGCACGCAAGCAAATACACGCACGCACGCACACATACATGATGCAGACATACATAAATACATAGTATTTATTCGATATGGCTAGATCCACAAATTCTCTCCAAAAGGGGGTTCGTGCGAACCCCCGAACCTCTCTGAGGACGGGCATACACACGTACACATATACATACACACTGTGCACTCGCACATACTCGCACGTACGAACACACGCACGCAAACGCACGCACGTGTACATAAATACATAGTATTTATTCGAGATGAAGTTTAGGTTACTAACCTGAGAAAGTGGGAAATTATTGGGAATGACGCCAAGGCAAAAAGCAGTGTCGAATCTTCCCTTGGAGTTCCCTTAGCACAGAAGTACCAATTCAAAAAAAATTAGGTGGGGCCTTCCCCGTGCCAGCAACCCCCAAAGCGTGAGAAAGAGGGACATATATTTATAGAAATGACACCAAGGTTAAACACTGTGTCAAATCTTCCCTTGGGGCTCCCTGAATACGGAATGACCAAAGCCAACAATTTTAGGTGGCGTTTTGTACTGCCAGCAACCCTAAAAGGGTGAGAAAGGGGTATTTTTTAAAAAGAATGGCCCCAAGGGTAAATAACAGTGTCACATCTTCCATTTGTGTTCCATATGTATGGAATGACCAATGCCAGGAATTTTATGTAGGCTTTATCCCCACCAGCAACCTAAACCACTAGTCCCAATGATTATTACTTCCATTGTAATCATCGTTACTTACTTACGTAGGCCCTTAACTCCTCCTGGAGCATAGGCCATCCACAACATTGCTCCAGCGCCTCCTGTCTTGGGCAATCCTCTCCAGTTGTTGCCAGCCATTCCTTGTTTGCTTGATGTCTACCTCAAGGTCACGTCGCCAGGTGTTTTTTGGTATCCCCCTTTTTCTCTTGCCTTGGGGGTTCAACGTCAGGACCTGTCTGGTTATGTTTGTGCTTGGCTTTCTCAAGGTGTGGCCAAGCCATCCCCATCTCATCTTAAGGATCTCTACCTCTATTTGGGCTTGGCATGTTGTATCCCAGAGGTTTTTGTTGCTCACCCTGTCCATCCAATGTATTCGCAGAATTCTTCGCAACAATAGTTGACAAATGTTTGGATCCTTATCAGCGTGGTCTTGTTTATTCGCCACGTTTCCGCTCCGTACAGCACCACGGACTTTACATTTGTGTTAAACAAGCATATTTTGGTGGTTTCTCAACAGGTGGAAAGCTACCCTTGCTGTGCTGATCCTTTTCTTTACGTCAGCCTCTGTCCCTCCATGCGTATCCACTATGCTGCCTAGATATCTGAAATCTTTAACCTCTTCCAGTGTCTCTCCCTCAAGCATGATTGGTGTTTCGCAAGTAGCATTTATTCTCAGGATCTTTGTTTCCTTTTGTTGATTTTGAACCCAACCTGCGCTGAAATCAACGCCAGTTCTGTTGTTTTGTCCTGCATCTGCCTATGGCT
Organism: Lamellibrachia satsuma; assembly: GCA_033239005.1. NCBI lineage: Eukaryota > Metazoa > Annelida > Polychaeta > Sabellida > Siboglinidae > Lamellibrachia > Lamellibrachia satsuma. The sequence goes on from BSQZ01000067.1 coordinate 3,430,870, forward strand.
GTGAGACAGGAGTGAAAGGTCATCCGCTAAGTCCAGGTCATCAAGTTGGGTCAGCATCGTCCACTGGATTCCATTTCGTTTCTCATTGGTTGCTGTTTTCATGACCCAGTCTATGACTAGAATGAAGAGGAATGGTGACAGTAAGCATCCCTGTCTCACCCCTGGCCTAACCTCAAAGTTATTTGTAAGTTGACCTTCATGAATGACTCTGCATGACATTCCCTCATAGGAGTTTTTGGTCATGTTAACTAGTTTCTTGGGCACCCCATAGTGTCTTAGCACTTTCCAGAGTCTCTCCCTGTCCGCACTGTCAAAGGCTTTCCCGTAATCAACAAAGTCGACGTATAGGGATGAGTTCCGTTCGATGGATTGTTCAACTATCATCCGGAGTGTTGCAATCTGGTCAGTAAACGATCTGTCCTGGCTGATGCCTGCTTGCTGTTCACGCAAAATTTGGTCCACTTTGTCTTTCATCTTCTCTAGGATAATTCTGTTAAGAACCTTCCCAGGTACTGACAACAACGTGATTCCTCTGTAGTTTTCGCAGCGGCTCAAGTCTCCTTTCTTGGGGATCTTGATAAGGTAACCTTCTTCCCATATCGCTGGAATTTCTTCTTTTTCCTCAAAAATACTGTACAGCATTTCTACTGAAGTAGTTACATCTGCCTTTAGTGCTTCTGCAGGGATACCACTAGGGCCTGGTACTTTCCCATTTTTCATATGTGCAATTGCCTTTTTTATCTCTTCTCTAGGGTTTAATACAGTCTATTGGGAGATCTGTCTCAGCTGGTTGGATGTCTGGTTGATTCTGCGGTGCTGATCTGTTGAGCAGCTCTTCAAAATGCTCTGCCCATCTGTTAAGCTGTCTGTCCCCATCAGGACGCTCCAAATTTTGTCTCTGATTGGCCGCTCTGATTTCTTAAACTTTCCAGCTAACTTCCTTGTTGTATCGTAGAGTTGCTTCATGTTCCTGATAACTGCTGCCGAGCTTGGGACCGTCCATGGAGGAGCTATTTTTGTAGCTCCGTGGGTACATAATTTGATCTATTCATGATGATCTCGATAAGAAGAGTCTTTACAGAAACACAACGTTGTTTGGTTTTGAATTTTTTTTTAAATATTACCAAGTCATAACAAACTCACAAATCCATGAATTCGACCAACACAGCGCCGACACTATTACACAGTACACAGTGATCTTGCTAAAATGCTTTCCAATGAAACACTTGGTTTATGTATAATTAATAAAAGAACTCGACAATATGTACAGTAATCAGTCATTGTTAATTGTCCAATTATATATCCATAAGGAAATAACATTATTATTACACTTATTGTTCTAATGAATGCATTAAATGTCATCACTGTCGTCGCTCCATGCATTGCCTGACTCGTCGTATGCTGATGTCACTCCCACGCTGTCCCCATCGTCCCTAGCAGTGGCTGCGAGGGACTCCAGGGCTGCACTAGTCGTGCTCCTAGTAGTTTTCAGTCTCGTTCCATCTGTAGTCGGTGGTGCTCACCAGTCGGTCAGTCAGGTCGGCTCTCTTCCAGATCCTTGCACAAAGTGGGCCCCTTTTGATTTGATTGACAAGCATATCGGGGCACGAGGAAGAGAGGCACAGTTAATCTTCTTTATTCTGGCCAGGGTTTCCTTCTCATTGCCACCACTCATGTGCATGAAGGCCTTGTTCCTTGCCTCGTTGATGGCAAGTCACAAACTGGCGAGTCTTGTCAAATCTCAAGTAATTGACCTGCAAATCAAGCCTAAAGTCAATTACATCCACGTCCAAGTCAAGTTTCGAGTCATTTCTCTGAATTCCAGTCAAGTTGTCTGTTTTATTTTACTTTATGTTCAGCATTTCTTAACATTAATTGGAATTAAGGCATGCATTGCTTCATTGCATACGACAAGCTTAGTGTAGTATCTTAGTGTTGTCCTGTCTTAAGTTCATTGAGAGGAAACGTCATCGAAGGTATCACAATGGGGTCAAATACGACAACATTTATAAAGACGTTATGTGTATTGTCCAACGCCGTGGCGTAGTGGTTAGAACATCGGACTAGCGATCGAGAGAACCCGTGCTTGAATCCTATTGCTGCCGTTTTAAAACTTGGACAATTTTGTTCACTCCACGTTGCCACAGTTCACTCAGCTGTATAAATGAGCACCTGGCTAAGGACACCGGTTGATATATTATGTGAATGAACAGTCTACGTGCAGTATTTGCATAGTGGATAAATGCTTCCAGGAGAAGTTGGCGTTGGAATGAGCAGGTATGTTATGGGGTGAATTGTAAAGCGCTTTGAGCTGCGCTGCCGACTGGATAGCGCGCTACATGAGAAAATACAGTACATACGCACGCACACACATACATACAAAAACATGAATACGTACATATACATCTCATGTAGTATTCGTTATAGTATTTTGGATGGTGAATTTAGCATTTAATTCGCAATTGAATACACAATCACTATGCTCTGTCATACGTCAAACCGCAAAGCGACACCACATAGTGTGGCCAGATATCTCATTGTTTTGCTACTACACGACATAGTGTGGCATGTACAGTGCCCAGGTATGTCACTGTTTTGCTACAACACGAGAGTGTGGCATGTACAGTGCCCAGGTATGTAATTGTTTTGCTACTAGCGTGCATTTGCATATTTTCACACTGGTTAACCTACGTTATCCACGTTTCCATACTGGGACACAAGGACACCACATAGCTTATCCACGCTACAAGCTTTTCTATTTGTCCTCATATCACCAGCGACGTAATTTCCTCATCCACTTACTCATCCATCCTACACATTTGTGGTGGTCTTTCATTCTTTCATTTTCCGTCTCAGCTTCAGTCGTCAAATGTTTGCCGTGTAGCGTGGTTTATTGCTACCCAGATCCAGCTTCCTCTTTACACTCTCGTTGGATATGTGTATGGTAATAATGTGTTACTCTGAGGCTTGCGATTACCCTCGTTAATCTGGATGCCGATAATCCTGAAACCTCGGCATCCGGACATCATTTTACGGGAACGAAATTTCCAAACCCTAATATATCCCGTTAATCATAACGTGTTTTGCTTTTAGTAAAATGTCAATAAAGCAAGTTGTAGAGGGAGCACTTTCAGTGGTCAAAATAGCACAAGTTTAAAAAAGGAATTATTAAAAAAATTATTAATTTGTGAATCAACAATTATAATGTAGCACATGGGAGGATCCTATATTTATAGGGACATCAATGAAATTAATTTGTAATATTAGCAAGCTTAATTAAGTATTTATTAATGTGAGTATTATGTATATGTTAGTCATAATATAGGCGTATTTGATTATTGTTATTTCATCGTATGTGGACTTCGTCACCAAAAGACTTGCTATTTTAACAGTTGCGCAGTGTAGTTTATTTTAAGGCATATGTCAGTAAATTGATATACCAATATTTTGTGCTTTGTAAATCGATATATATATATATATATATATATATATATATATATATATATATATATATATATATATATATATATATAAGTCTAGCTTGAAAAGTAGTGTGTGCGTGCGTGCGTGCGTGCGTGCGTGCGGCGTGCGTGTGCGTGCGTGTGTGTTCTAGCGTGTTTTTGTGCAACTTTGATAAATTGGTGTGCAGATTTTGCCAAAGTTAATTTGGTAAATTAGCGTATATTGTGAGTGATTGCATACTCGGAATCTTATAGCATTATCATATTTATTTAGGCGGTTTACTTGGTATTCTTATTAACTTGTCTGGCTATGGCATATGAATACGCAGAAAATTAATTCCATGTCCACAATGAAATTTTTTAAATAGTTTGCATAGGTTACTGTGTGCCATTTGAGATGCCTTGACATTAGAAACACGTTTAATAAATTGAAAATGACAACCAAATACACGCTATAATCACTACGTCAAGTTTTAGTTGCAGTCATTGTGTTACAATATGTAGAAACGTAGCAAACACATTAAAAGTTGTGAAATGAAAAAAATTAGATGTATGCCTTCTTTGTCTACTAAGCTTAGTTCAACCACATTGAGACCTACACATTCACATGTAGATGTTCACAATGCTCGGTGAGGGCTGATAATGATACAAATTGTGGATGGTCACATTAGTAACATTTGAATGTATTTGTAAAGATAAAATATTATATATTATGGATAAGATTTGCGAAATATATGAAGTAATTATCGAACATTACAATTGGAAACGTTGATATTCATGCCTCATGTATTATGCCCTCTTAACTCAAAAATGAAGTATGGTGACTAATGCTTCGACCACAACAGTTGAACAACATTGTAAAACAGTGAAGATTTAACAAGAATGAATTACGGTGACTAATCTTTTGACCTTGCTGTCGTTTCCACGATAGTATAAAACAGTCAAGATTTAACATGATTTGTCTTCCAAGCCAAAGGCCCAAATGGCAGGTGGACAAGGAAGCCATTGCCTTATCGAATCCAAGAATATACATCAATCTACATTTCCAACCGGAAATCTGTTTTGAGTGGGGAAACCGCAGAGGATCAGTATTAGGCCATATACTGTTTTAATATATATATATATATATATATATATATATATATATATATATATATATATATATATATATATATATATATATATATATATATATATATATATATATATATATATATATATATATATATAAATGATTCAGAAGATGACATATCTAGCAAAGTACTCAAATTTGCACATGACACAAAAGTATTCAGAAAGGTTACAAATGATACAGTTAAACAAAGTTTACAGGATGATCTAGATAAATGAGTTAAATGGTAAGAAAAATGATTACAAATGTTATTAAATTTTGAGAAGTCTAAATGTATACACATTGGACATGGAAACAAGGACGAAGAATATATAAAATGGGGGATGCTGTACAAGGTAGAACCACACACGAAAAGGACTTAGGAGTAACATTTAGTGCTGACGTGAAAGTTTCAGAGCAATGTGGGATTGCTGCTTCAAAAAGAAATCAAATTCTAGGGCTAATTAGAAGAACTATCATGTATAAGGAGAAACAGCTAATTGTACTTCTGTATAAAGCAATAGTTAGACAACATTTGGAATATTGTATTCAAGCATGGAGGCCGTATCGTAAAAAGGACATAGAAAGGCTAGAAAGAATACAACGAAGAGCAACTAAAATTATTCCAGAATTGAGAGACATTAGTTACGAAAGTCGCTTATTACAATGTGGTTTGACAAAACTAAAGACCAGGAGACTAAGAGGAGACCAAATATAAGTTTTTTAAATAGTGAACGGTTATGAGGATGTTGATAGGAATATTTTTTTCAAACTTAAAGAAGGCAGTAGAAGGTCACAAAGCAGCACTAGTTAAGGAGCAGTGCAGGTTGGACACGAGAAAGTACTCTTTCTCACAGAGGGTGATAAATGAATGGAACAAACTGCCAAATGAATGTGTTAATGCTAGTAGTGTGAATGTATTAAAAAATATTATTAACATATATTTGATAAGGGCGGGCTACACATAGATGAAAACAATTTTGGACTATAAGCCAATGGCTTCCTTGTCCACTTGCCATCTGGAACTTGTTGTTTGGGATGGCAATCTTGTTAAATCTACGTGTAGCCCGCCCTCCTGAGATATGTGTCAACCTTGTTTATAAACATATTCTCGCTGCTAGCAGTTACACAATCCGTAGACCATTTGTTCCATTCATTTATTGTCCTCTGTGAGAACAAGTACTTCCTGATATCCAATAAAAACTGATCCTTTGCTATTTTACCTCATGTCCTCTAGTTCTATTATCTTTCTTGAGTGAGAAAAACATATTTCTATCAATATTTTCATACCCATTCACAATCTTAGAAACGTTCTTCACAACTAATGTATCTCAGTTCTTGAATAATTTTAGTTGCTCTCCTTTGTATGCTTTCAAGTGTATCTATACCCTTCTTACTATATGGTGTCCACGCTTGTATACGGTATTCTAAATGCGGTCTAACTATTATTTTATACAGAAGTATAATTAGCTTTTTCCTTGTATGCTATGTTTCTCCCATTCAACCTAGAATTTTATTACCCTTTGAAGCTGCAATAAAACACTGTTCTGAAACTTTCATATAAGCCATTATTGTTATTCCTGTGTCCTTTTTGCTTTACATTTGTACCTAGAACAGTAATTCCCATATTAGAGTTTATATCCAAGTTCCCGTGTCTTCTATATAGGCCGTTACAGTTCCCAAAATTAAATAACATCTGCCATTTTTCAGACCATTTCATTAATTTGTCTAGATCTTTTGGTAAATGTTGTTTATCACCATCAGTGTTAACCTTTCTAAACACCTTTGCGTCATCCGCAAATTTCAGTACGTTGTTTGCTATATTGTCGTCCAAGTCATTGGTATATATTAAAAATAATAAAGGTCCTAATACTAAACTGATTTCCAATTTGAAACCTCTACTACAACACGCTGTCTTCTGTCAGTCAGCCATTGTTCTATCCTGTCTATTGTCCCATCCCCGACATCATGGGCTTTTAATTTAAGTATGGATCTTTGATGTGGCATTTTGTCGAAAGCTTTCTGAAAATCTAAGTAGATAATATCTACTGGTGATCCCTCGTCTATCCACTTAGTGATTTCTTCCAAAAAAACCTAACATATTTGTTAAGCATGACCTCGATTTTAGGAATCCATGTTGAGAATAATTATATAATGTATGCCTAACAAGGAAATCCACCATATGGTCTTTAATTAACCTTTCTAATAATTTACAAATCACTGACATTAAGCTCACTGGTTGGTAATTCTCCGATTTATTTCTCGAATCCTTTTTAAATAATGTTATGATGCTTGCTTCTTTCCAGTCAATATCAGGCAGGTATCATTTTAATGTGTGAGGTGTCAGTGACATTATTATTAATAGGCACGTTTATATTATGCATTAAAAATATCCTTTTTAGTACAGGTTTGACAAGTTTCTTGTCGTCTGTTTACATTGTATGTGGCCAGCGTTCTTTTATCAATGTAGACTACTGCGCGCACCACGTGCTGCCATCTGGGGAACAAAACGGGACCATTGTTTTACGAAATCTCTGGGTTACAGATGGCAGCACCTTTCGGGTGTGTTTGCTGTCGTCTGTTGTACCTGTTGTGAAATCCTTTTTACATTTAACTCGGATATAGTTCTAAATCAGTCAATGTGTTTTATCTATATAAATTAATACCATGTTTGCTTTTTATTTGTAAAACCTGCTTGTAAACGATCATAGGTCTTATTGCAGGTATCCGTGGATCAATCGACATTTTAGTCACAATTGTCATCTATTATATTGGTACACTTATGTTCGTGGTTTGATATTAATAAATTTCTATCTTGCAAACAGTGTTTACAATTTTCTTTCTGTCATCACATTTGATGATTTCAATGCCAAAATGGTTTTGTATTAGGTTTGTTAGGGTAATGGTAGTGTTCTCAAAAGCAAATTTAGATTTCAACTTTTCTGTCTGCAGTAATTTCAACTGTTCTTTTTCAGCATGGCTGCTCTACACTCGCCGCCAGGTGTACATACACTGAACTGCTGTAGATGTAAGGGTGTCTTTACCAGTAACAAGCCCTCGGGATTTTGAAAAGGGGGTTCGGGCGTACACAATCAGTCAGGGATTTCGTCGTGATTTTTGAAATTGTTTACAGTTAAACAAATTCTCTTAAAAGGGGGATTCGTTCGAACACCTGAACCTCTCTGAGGATCGGGCATAAACACATAAACATATACACAACATACACACAATATATACACAGTGCACTCGCACATACTCACACGCACGCACGCACGCACGCACGCACGCACACTTACATGATACAGGCATACATAAATACATAGTGTTTATTCGAGATGGCTTGGTCCACACTGGAACATGCACATTTGGTGCTAGAAAAGTATGGTCTTACGACTTGGCGACCACAACTCCAGCAAAACCCTCGATCGGTA
>BSQZ01000068.1:0-52500 GCA_033239005.1 Lamellibrachia satsuma
TCCAGCCCACTTTAACTGACTCCTCACCAGTCAGTCGCTGTCTTCCCTCTTGTGTCCAGCCCACTTTAACTGACTCCTCACCAGTCAGTCGCTGTCTTCCTCTTGTGTCCAGCCCACTTTAACTGACTCCTCACCAGTCAGTCGCTGTCTCCCTCTTGTGTCCAGCCCACTTTAACTGACTCCTCACCAGTCAGTCGCTGTCTTCCTCTTGTGTCCAGCCCACTTTAACTGACTCCTCACCAGTCAGTCGCTGTCTCCCTCTTGTGTCCAGCCCACTTTAACTGACTCCTCACCAGTCAGTCGCTGTCTTCCTCTTGTGTCCAGCCCACTTTAACTGACTCCTCACCAGTCAGTCGCTGTCTTCCCTCTTGTGTCCAGCCCACTTTAACTGACTCCTCACCAGTCAGTCGCTGTCTTCCTCTTGTGTCCAGCCCACTTTAACTGACTCCTCACCAGTCAGTCGCTGTCTTCCTCTTGTGTCCAGCCCACTTTAACTGACTCCTCACCAGTCAGTCGCTGTCTTCCTCTTGTGTCCAGCCCACTTTAACTGACTCCTCACCAGTCAGTCGCTGTCTTCCTCTTGTGTCCAGCCCACTTTAACTGACTCCTCACCAGTCAGTCGCTGTCTTCCTCTTGTGTCCAGCCCACTTTAACTGACTCCTCACCAGTCAGTCGCTGTCTTCCTCTTGTGTCCAGCCCACTTTAACTGACTCCTCACCAGTCAGTCGCTGTCTCCCTCTTGTGTCCAGCCCACTTTAACTGACTCCTCACCAGTCAGTCGCGTCTTCCTCTTGTGTCCAGCCCACTTTAACTGACTCCTCACCAGTCAGTCGCTGTCTCCCTCTTGTGTCCAGCCCACTTTAACTGACTCCTCACCAGTCAGTCGCTGTCTTCCCTCTTGTGTCCAGCCCACTTTAACTGACTCCTCACCAGTCAGTCGCTGTCTCTTCCTCTTGTGTCCAGCCCACTTTAACTGACTCCTCACCAGTCAGTCGCTGTCTTCCTCTTGTGTCCAGCCCACTTTAACTGACTCCTCACCAGTCAGTCGCTGTCTTCCTCTTGTGTCCAGCCCACTTTAACTGACTCCTCACCAGTCAGTCGCTGTCTTCCTCTTGTGTCCAGCCCACTTTAACTGACTCCTCACCAGTCAGTCGCTGTCTTCCTCTTGTGTCCAGCCCACTTTAACTGACTCCTCACCAGTCAGTCGCTGTCTTCCTCTTGTGTCCAGCCCACTTTAACTGACTCCTCACCAGTCAGTCGCTGTCTTCCTCTTGTGTCCAGCCCACTTTAACTGACTCCTCACCAGTCAGTCGCTGTCTCCCTCTTGTGTCCAGCCCACTTTAACTGACTCCTCACCAGTCAGTCGCTGTCTTCCTCTTGTGTCCAGCCCACTTTAACTGACTCCTCACCAGTCAGTCGCTGTCTCCCTCTTGTGTCCAGCCCACTTTAACTGACTCCTCACCAGTCAGTCGCTGTCTTCCTCTTGTGTCCAGCCCACTTTAACTGACTCCTCACCAGTCAGTCGCCGTCTCCTCTTGTGTCCAGCCCACTTTAACTGACTCCTCACCAGTCAGTCGCTGTCTTCCTCTTGTGTCCAGCCCACTTTAACTGACTCCTCACCAGTCAGTCGCTGTCTTCCTCTTGTGTCCAGCCCACTTTAACTGACTCCTCACCAGTCAGTCGCTGTCTTCCTCTTGTGTCCAGCCCACTTTAACTGACTCCTCACCAGTCAGTCGCTGTCTCCCTCTTGTGTCCAGCCCACTTTAACTGACTCCTCACCAGTCAGTCGCTGTCTTCCTCTTGTGTCCAGCCCACTTTAACTGACTCCTCACCAGTCAGTCGCTGTCTCCTCTTGTGTCCAGCCCACTTTAACTGACTCCTCACCAGTCAGTCGCTGTCTTCCTCTTGTGTCAGCCCACTTTAACTGACTCCTCACCAGTCAGTCGCTGTCTTCCTCTTGTGTCCAGCCCACTTTAACTGACTCCTCACCAGTCAGTCGCTGTCTTCCTCTTGTGTCCAGCCCACTTTAACTGACTCCTCACCAGTCAGTCGCTGTCTCCCTCTTGTGTCAGCCCACTTTAACTGACTCCTCACCAGTCAGTCGCCGTCTTCCTCTTGTGTCCAGCCCACTTTAACTGACTCCTCACCAGTCAGTCGCTGTCTCCTCTTGTGTCCAGCCCACTTTAACTGACTCCTCACCAGTCAGTCGCTGTCTCCCTCTTGTGTCCAGCCCACTTTAACTGACTCCTCACCAGTCAGTCGCTGTCTTCCTCTTGTGTCCAGCCCACTTTAACTGACTCCTCACCAGTCAGTCGCTGTCTTCCTCTTGTGTCCAGCCCACTTTAACTGACTCCTCACCAGTCAGTCGCTGTCTTCCTCTTGTGTCCAGCCCACTTTAACTGACTCCTCACCAGTCAGTCGCTGTCTTCCTCTTGTGTCCAGCCCACTTTAACTGACTCCTCACCAGTCAGTCGCTGTCTTCCTCTTGTGTCCAGCCCACTTTAACTGACTCCTCACCAGTCAGTCGCTGTCTTCCTCTTGTGTCCAGCCCACTTTAACTGACTCCTCACCAGTCAGTCGCTGTCTCCCTCTTGTGTCCAGCCCACTTTAACTGACTCCTCACCAGTCAGTCGCTGTCTCCCTCTTGTGTCCAGCCCACTTTAACTGACTCCTCACCAGTCAGTCGCTGTCTCCCTCTTGTGTCCAGCCCACTTAAACTGACTCCTCACCAGTCAGTCGCCGTCTCCCTCTTGTGTCCAGCCCACTTTAACTGACTCCTCACCAGTCAGTCGCGGTCTCCCTCTTGTGTCCAGCCCACTTTAACTGACTCCTCACCAGTCAGTCGCTGTCTCCCTCTTGTGTCCAGCCCACTTTAACTGACTCCTCACCAGTCAGTCGCGTCTACCCTCTTGTGTCAGCCCACTTTAACTGACTCCTCACCAGTCAGTCGCCGTCTTCCTCTTGTGTCAGCCCGCTTTAACTGACTCCTCACCAGTCAGTCGCTGTCTCCTCTTGTGTCCAGCCCACTTTAACCTGACTCCTCACCAGTCAGTCGCTGTCTCCCTCTTGTGTCCAGCCCACTTTAACTGACTCCTCACCAGTCAGTCGCTGTCTCCCTCTTGTGTCCAGCCCACTTTATCTGACTCCTCACCAGTCAGTCGCCAGTCTTCCTCTTGTGTCCAGCCCACTTTAACTGACTCCTCACCAGTCAGTCATTCCAATCTCCCTCTTGTGTCAGCCCACTTTAACTGACTCCTCACCCAGTCAGTCGCAGTCTCCTCTTGTGTCCAGCCCACTTTAACTGACTCTCACCAGTCAGTCGCTGTCTCCCTCTTGTGTCCAGCCCACTTTAACTGACTCCTCTCACACAGTCAGTCGCTGTCTTCCTCTTGTCCAGCCCACTTTATCTGACTCTCACCAGTCAGTCGCGTCTTCCTCTTGTGTCCAGCCCACTTTAACTGACTCCTCACCAGTCAGTCGCTGTCTCCCTCTTATGTCCAGCCCACTTTAACTGACTCCTCACCAGTCAAGTCGCCGTCTTCCTCTTGTGTCCAGCCCACTTTAACTGACTCCTCACCAGTCAGTCGCCGTCTTCCTCTTGTGTCCAGCCCACTTTAACTGACTCCTCACCAGTCGGTCGCTGTGTCTTCCTCTTGCTGTCAGCCCACTTCTAACTGACTCCTCGCAGTCATTCGCTGTCTTCCTCTTATGTCCAGCCCCTTTAACTGACTCCTCACCCAGTCAGTCGCCGTCTTCCTCTTGTGTCCAGCCCACTTCAACTGACTCCTTGCCTGTTCAGTCGCTGTCTTCCCTCTTGTGTCCAGCCCACTTTAACTGACCTCACCGATGTTCATTCTTAGCTCTCCCTCTTGTGTCCCAGCCCACTTAAGCTGACTCCTCACCCGGTCGGTCGCTGTCTTCCTCTTATGTCCATTCCCAGCTTTGTGACTCCTCACTGAGTCGGTCGCTGATCTAACGCCTCTTGTGTCCAGCCCAACTTTGACCCTCACCAGTCAAAGTCGCTGTCTTCCTCTTGTGTCCAGCCCACGTAGCAACTGACTCCTCACCAGTCAGTCGCCGTCTTCCTCTTGTGTCCAGCCCACTTCTAACTGACTCCTCACCCGGTCAGTCGCCGTCTTCCTCTTGTGTCCAGCCCACTTCAAACTGACTCCTCACCAGTCAGTCGCTTCATCTCCTCTTCTGTGTCCAGCCCACTTTAACTGACTCCTCACAAATCAGTCGCTGTCTCCCTCTTGTGTCCAGCCCTTTAACTGACTCCTCCTGACCAGTCAGTCGCTGTCTTCCTCTTGTGTCCAGCCCACTTTAACTGACTCCTCACCAGTCAGTCGCTGTCTTCCTCTTGTGTCCAGCCCCACTTTAACTGACTCCTCACCAGTCAGTCGCTGTCTTCCTCTTGTGTCCAGCCCACTTTAACTGACTCCTCACCAGTCAGTCGCTGTCTCCCTCTTGTGTCCAGCCCACTTTAACTGACTCCTCACCAGTCAGTCGCTGTCTTCCTCTTGTGTCCAGCCCACTTTAACTGACTCAATCAGTCCAGTCAGTCATGTCTTCCTCTTGTGTCCAGCCCACTTTATGCTGACTCCTCACCAGTCAGTCGCTGTCTTCCTCTTGTGTCCAGCCCACTTAACTGACTCCTCACCAGTCAGTCGCGCTGTATTCCTCTTGTGTCCAGCCCACTTAACTGACTCCTCACCAGTCGATCGCTGTCTTCCTCTTGTGTCCAGCCCACTTTAACTGACTCCTCACCAGTCAGTCGCTGTCTCCCTCTTGTGTCAGCCCACTTTAACTGACTCCTCACCAGTCAGTCGCTGTCACCACCTCTTGTGTCAGCCCACTTCCAACTGACTCCTCACCAGTCAGTCGCCGTCTCCCTCTTGTGTCCAGCCCACTTAAACTGACTCCTCACCAGTCAGTCGCTGTCTTCCTCTATGTTTCCAGCCCACTTCTAACTGACTCACCATCAAGTCAGTCGCTGTCTCCCTCTTGTGTCCAGCCCACTTTAACTGACTCCTCACCAGTCAGTCGCCGTCTACCTCTTGTGTCCAGCCCACATTAACTGACTCCACACCAGTCAGTCGCTGTCTCCCTCTTGTGTTCAACCGCTTTAAGCTGACTCCTCACCAGTCAGTCGCTGTCTCCCTCTTGTGTCCAGCCCACTTTATCTGACTCCTCACCAGTCGGTCGCTGTCTCCCTCTTGTGTCAGCCCACTTTATCGACTCCTTGCACTGATCAGTCTGCTGTCTCTCTTGTATCAGCCCCATACTAACTGTCTCACTCGCAGTCGCAGTCTCCTCTTGTGTCCAGCCCACTTTAACTGACTCCTCACCAGTCAGTCGCTTACCTGTCTCCCTCTTGTGTCCAGCCCACTTTAACTGACTCCCTCACCAGTCAGTCGCTGTCTCCCTCTTGTGTCCAGCCCACTTTAACTGACCCTTCACTGCCAGTTCAGTCGCCGTCTCTCTTGTGTCCGTCCACTTTAACTGACTCCATCACTCGGACAGATAAACGCTGTCTTCCTCTTGTGTCCAGCCCACTTTAACTTTGACTCCTCACCAGTCAGTCGCTTGTCTTCCTCTTATTTATCAGCCCACTTTATCACTGACTCCTCACCAGTCGGTCGCTGTCTTCCCTCTTGTCCAGCCCACTTTAACTGACTCCTCACCCAGTCAGTCGCTGTCTCCCCTCTTGTGTCCCAGCCCACTTTAACTGACTCCTCACCAGTCAGTCGCTGTCTCCCTCTTGTGTCCAGCCCACTTTAAACTGACTCCTCACGAATCCAGTTCGCTGTCTTCCTCTTGTGTCCAGCCCACTTCCCAGCTGACTCCTCATGCCAGTCAGTCGCTTTTCTTCCTCTTGTGTCCAGCCCACTTAACTGTGACTCCTCACCAGTCAGTCATGCTGTCTTCCCTCTTGTGTCCAGCCCACTTTAACTGACTCCTCACCAGTCAGTCTGCTGTCTCCCCTCTTGTGTCCAGCCCACTTTAACTGACTCATCACCAGTCAGAACGCATGTCTTCCTCTTGTGTCCAAACCCCTTTACAGCTGACTCCTCACCCAGTCAGTCGCTGTCTTCCTCTTGTGTCAGCCCACTTTAGCTGACTCCTCACCAGTCAGTCGCTGTCTTCCTCTTGTGTCAGCCCAATTTAACTGACTGACTCTCACCAGTCAGTCGCTGTCTTCCTCTTGTGTGTCCAGCCCACTTTAACTGACTCCTCACCAGTCAGTCGCTGTCTTCCTCTTGTGTCCAGCCCACTTTAACTGACTCCTCACCAGTCAGTCGCTGTCTTCCTCTTGTGTCCAGCCCACTTTAACTGACTCCTCACCAGTCAGTCGCTGTCTCCCTCTTGTGTCCAGCCCACTTTAACTGACTCCTCACCAGTCAGTCGCTGTCTTCCTCTTGTGTCCAGCCCACTTTAACTGACTCCTCACCAGTCAGTCGCTGTCTTCCTCTTGTGTCCAGCCCACTTTAACTGACTCCTCACCAGTCAGTCGCTGTCTTCCTCTTGTGTCCAGCCCACTTTAACTGACTCCTCACCAGTCAGTCGCCGTCTTCCTCTTGTGTCAGCCCACTTTAACTGACTCCTCACCAGTCAGTCGCTGTCTTCCTCTTGTGTCAGCCCACTTTAACTGACTCCTCACCAGTCAGTCGCTGTCTATCCTCTTGTGTCCAGCCCACTTTAACTGACTCCTCACCAGTCAGTCGCTGTCTCCCCTCTTGTGTCCAGTCCACTTTAACTGACTCCTCACCAGTCAGTCGCTGTCTCCCTCTTGTGTCCAGCCCACTTTAACTGACTCCCTCACCAGTCAGTCGCCGTCTTCCTCTTGTGTCAGCCCACTTTAACTGACTCCTCACCAGTCAGTCCTGCTGTCCTTCCTCTTGTGTCCAGCCCACCCACTTTAACTGACTCCTCACCAGTCAGTCTGTCTTCTCCCTCTTGTGTAACCAGCCCACTTTAACTGATTCCTCACCAGTCAGTCGCTGTCTCCCTCTTGTGTCCAGCCCACTTTAACTGACTCCTCACCAGTCAGTCGCTGTCTTCCCTCTTGTGTCCAGCCCACTTTAACTGACTCCTCACCAGTCGATCGCCGTCTTCCTCTTGTGTCCAGCCCACTTTAACTTTGACTCAATCACTCAGGCAGTCGCCGTCTTTCCCTCTTGTGTCCAGCCCACTTCAACTGACTCCTCACTCAGTCAGTCGCTGTCTCTCCTCTTGTGTCCAGCCCACTTTAACTGACTCCTCACCAGTCAGTCGCTGTCTTCCTCTTGTGTCCAGCCCACTTTAACTGACTCCTCACCAGTCAGTCGCTGTCTTCCTCTTGTGTCAGCCCACTTAACTGACTCCTCACCAGTCAGTCGCCGTCTTCCTCTTGTGTCCAGCCCACTTTAACTGACTCCTCACCAGTCAGTCGCTGTATCCCTCTTGTGTCCAGCCCACTTTAACTGACTCCTCACCAGTCAGTCGCTGTCTTCCTCTTGTGTCCAGCCCACTTTAACTGATTCCTGACCCAGTCAGTCGCTGTATCCCTCTTGTGTCCAGCCCACTTTAACTGACTCCTCACCCAGTCAGTCGCTGTCTTCCTCTTGTGTCCAGCCCACTTTAACTGACTCCTCACCAGTCAGTCGCCGTCTCCCTCTTGTGTCCAGCCCATGCTTAACTGACTCCTCACCAGTCAGTCGCCGTCTTCCTCTTGTGTCCAGCCACTTTAACTGACTCCTCACCAGTCAGTCGCCGTCTTCCTCTTGTGTCCAGCCCACTTTACTGACTCCTCACCAGTCAGTCGCTGTCTTCCCTCTTGTGTCCAGCCCACTTCTTAACTGACTCCTCACCAGTCAGTCTTTGTCTTCCTCTTGTGTCCAGCCCACTTTTAACTGACTCCTCACCAGTCAGTCGCTGTCTTCCTCTTGTGTCCAGCCCACTTTAACTGACTCCTCACCAGTCCAGTCGCCGTCTTCCTCTTGTGTCCAGCCCACTTAACTGACTCCTCACCAGTCAGTCGCTGTCTTCCTCTTGTGTCCAGCCCACTTTATCTGACTCCTCACCAGTCAGTCGCTGTCTTCCTCTTGTGTCAGCCCACTTTAACTGACTCCTCACCAGTCCAGTCGCTGTCTTCCCTCTTGTGTCCAGCCCACTTTAACTGACTCCTCACCAGTCAGTCGCTGTCTTCCTCTTGTGTCCAGCCCACTTTAACTGACTCCTCACCAGTCAGTCGCCGTCTTCCTCTTGTGTCCAGCCCACTTTAACTGACTCCTCACCAGTCAGTCGCTGTCTCCTCTTGTGTCCAGCCCACTTTAACTGACTCCTCACCAGTCAGTCGCCGTCTTCCTCTTGTGTCAGCCCACTTTAACTGACTCCTCACCAGTCAGTCGCTGTCTTCCTCTTGTGTCAGCCCACTTTAACTGACTCCTCACCAGTCAGTCGCCGTCTCCTCTTGTGTCCAGCCCACTTTAACTGACTCCTCACCAGTCAGTCGCTGTCTTCCTCTTGTGTCCAGCCCACTTTAACTGACTCCTCACCAGTCAGTCGCTGTCTCCCTCTTGTGTCAGCCCACTTTAACTGACTCCTCACCAGTCAGTCGCCGTCTTCCTCTTGTGTCCAGCCCACTTTAACTGACTCCTCACCAGTCAGTCGCCGTCTCCCTCTTGTGTCCAGCCCACTTTACTGACTCCTCACCAGTCAGTCGCCGTCTTCCTCTTGTGTCCAGCCCACTTTAACTGACTCCTTCACCAGTCAGTCGCTGTCTTCCTCTTGTATCCAGCCCACTTTAACTGACTCCTCACCAGTCAGTCGCTGTCTTCCTCTTGTGTCCAGCCCACTTTAACTGACTCCTCACCGCAGTCCAGTCTTCTCCCTCTGTGTCCAGCCCACTTTATCTGACTCCTCACCAGTCAGTCGCAGTCTCCCTCTTGTGTCCAGCCCACTTTAACTGACTCCTCACCAGTCCAGTCGCCGTCTTCCTCTTGTGTCCAGCCCACTTTAACTGACTCCTCACCAGTCAGTCGCTGTCTTCCTCTTGTGTCCAGCCCACTTTAACTGACTCCTCACCAGTCAGTCGCCGTCTCCCTCTTGTGTCCAGCCCACTTTAACTGACTCCTCACCAGTCAGTCGCTGTCTCCCTCTTGTGTCCAGCCCACTTTAACTGACTCCTCACCAGTCAGTCGCTGTCTTCCTCTTGTGTCCAGCCCACTTTATCTGACTCCTCACCAGTCAGTCGCTGTCTCCCTCTTGTATCCAGCCCACTTTAACTGACTCCTCACCAGTCAGTCGCCGTCTTCCTCTTGTGTCCAGCCCACTTTAACTGACTCCTCACTCGAGTCAGTCGCCGTCTTCCTCTTGTGTCCAGCCCACTTTAACTGACTCCTCACCAGTCAGTCGCTGTCTCCCTCTTGTATCAGCCCACTTTAACTGACTCCTCACCAGTCAGTCGCCGTCTCCCTCTTGTGTCCAGCCCACTTTAACTGACTCCTCACTCAGTCAGTCGCTGTCTTCCTCTTATGTCCAGCCTACTTTAACTGACTCCTCACCAGTCAGTCGCTGTCTTCCTCTTGTGTCCAGCCCACTTTAACTGACTCCTCACCAGTCAGTCGCTGTCTTCCTCTTGTGTCCAGCCCACTTTAACTGACTCCTCACCAGTCAGTCGCCGTCTTCCTCTTGTGTCCAGCCCACTTTAACTGACTCCTCACCAGAGCAGTCGCCGTCTTCCTCTTGTGTCCAGCCCACTTTAACTGACTCCTCACCAGTCAGTCGCTGTCTTCCTCTTGTGTCCAGCCCACTTTAACTGACTCCTCACCAGTCAGTCGCCGTCTTCCTCTTGTTTCCAGCCCACTTTAACTGACTCCTCACCAGTCAGTCGCCGTCTTCCTCTTGTGTCCAGCCCACTTTAACTGACTCCTCACCAGTCAGTCGCCGTCTCCCTCTTGTGTCCAGCCCACTTAAACTGACTCCTCACCAGTCAGTCGCCGTCTCCCTCTTGTGTCCAGCCCACTTTAACTGACTCCTCACCAGTCAGTCGCCGTCTTCCTCTTGTGTCCAGCCCATTTTAACTGACTCCTCACCAGTCAGTCGCTGTCTTCCTCTTATGTCCAGCCTACTTAACTGACTCCTCACCAGTCAGTCGCTGTCTTCCTCTTATGTCCAGCCTACTTAACTGACCCCTCACCAGTCAGTCGCTGTCTTCCTCTTGTGCCCAGCCCACTTTAACTGACTCCTCACCAGTCAGTCGCTGTCTCACTCTTGTGTCCAGCCCACTTTAACTGACTCCTCACCAGTCAGTCGCTGTCTTCCTCTTGTGTCCAGCCCACTTTAACTGACTCCTCACCAGTCAGTCGCTGTATCCCTCTTGTGTCAGCCCACTTTAACTGACTCCTCACCAGTCAGTCGCTGTCTTCCTCTTGTGTCAGCCCACTTTAACTGATTCCTGACCAGTCAGTCGCTGTCTATCCCTCTTGTGTCCAGCCCACTTTAACTGACTCCTCACCAGTCAGTCGCTGTCTCCCTCTTGTGTCCAGCCCACTTTAACTGACTCCTCACCAGTCAGTCGCCGTCTACCTCTTGTGTCCAGCCCACTTAAACTGACTCCTCACCAGTCAGTCGCGGTCTTCCTCTTGTGTCCAGCCCACTTTAACTGACTCCTCACCAGTCAGTCGCCGTCTGCCTCTTGTGTCCAGCCCACTTTAACTGACTCCTCACCAGTCAGTCGCCGTCTCCCTCTTGTGTCCAGCCCACTTTAACTGACTCCTCACCAGTCAGTCGCTGTCTCCCTCTTGTGTCCAGCCCACTTTAACTGACTCCTCACCAGTCAGTCGCTGTCTTCCTCTTGTGTCCAGCCCACTTTAACTGACTCCTCACCAGTCAGTCGCTGTCTTCCTCTTATGTCCAGCCCACTTTAACTGACTCCTCACCAGTCAGTCGCTGTCTTCCTCTTGTGTCCAGCCCACTTAACTGACCCCTCACCAGTCAGTCGCTGTCTTCCTCTTGTGCCCAGCCCACTTTAACTGACTCCTCACCAGTCAGTCGCTGTCTCCCTCTTGTGTCCAGCCCACTTTAACTGACTCCTCACCAGTCGGTCGCTGTCTTCCTCTTGTGTCCAGCCCACTTTATCTGACTCCTCACCAGTCAGTCGCTGTCTCCCTCTTGTGTCCAGCCCACTTTAACTGACTCCTCACCAGTCAGTCGCCGTCTCCCTCTTGTGTCCAGCCCACTTTAACTGACTCCTCACCAGTCAGTCGCTGTCTTCCTCTTGTGTCCAGCCCACTTTAACTGACTCCTCACCAGTCAGTCGCTGTCTCCTCTTATGTCCAGCCCACTTTAACTGACTCCTCACCAGTCAGTCGCCGTCTCCCTCTTGTGTCCAGCCCACTTTAACTGACTCCTCACCAGTCAGTCGCCGTCTTCCTCTTGTGTCCAGCCCACTTTAACTGACTCCTCACCAGTCAGTCGCCGTCTTCCTCTTGTGTCCAGCCCACTTTAACTGACTCCTCACCAGTCAGTCGCCGTCTTCCTCTTGTGTCCAGCCCACTTTAACTGACTCCTCACCAGTCAGTCGCTGTCTTCCTCTTGTGTCAGCCCACTTTAACTGATTCCTGACCAGTCAGTCGCTGTATCCCTCTTGTGTCCAGCCCACTTTAACTGACTCCTCACCAGTCAGTCGCTGTCTTCCTCTTGTGTCCAGCCCACTTTAACTGACTCCTCACCAGTCAGTCGCTGTCTCCCTCTTGTGTCAGCCCACTTTAACTGACTCCTCACCAGTCAGTCGCCGTCTTCCTCTTGTGTCCAGCCCACTTTAACTGACTCCTCACCAGTCAGTCGCCGTCTTCCTCTTGTGTCCAGCCCACTTTAACTGACTCCTCACCAGTCAGTCGCCGTCTTCCTCTTGTGTCCAGCCCACTTTAACTGACTCCTCACCAGTCAGTCGCTGTCTCCCTCTTGTGTCCAGCCCACTTTAACTGACTCCTCACCTGTCAGTCGCTGTCTTCCTCTTGTGTCCAGCCCACTTTAACTGACTCCTCACCAGTCAGTCGCTGTCTCCCTCTTGTGTCCAGCCCACTTTAACTGACTACTCACCAGTCAGTCGCTTGTCTTCCTCTTGTGTCCAGCCCACTTTAACTGACTCCTCACCAGTCAGTCGCTGTCTTCCTCTTGTGTCCAGCCCACTTTAACTGACTCCTCACCAGTCGGTCGCTGTCTCCTCTTGTGTCCAGCCCACTTTAACTGACTCCTCACCAGTCAGTCGCTGTCTCCCTCTTGTGTCCAGCCCACTTTAACTGACTCCTCACCTGTCAGTCGCTGTCTCCCTCTTGTGTCCAGCCCACTTTAACTGACTCCTCACCAGTCAGTCGCTGTCTTCCTCTTGTGTCCAGCCCACTTTAACTGACTCCTCACCAGTCAGTCGCCGTCTTCCTCTTGTGTCCAGCCCACTTTAACTGACTCCTCACCAGTCAGTCGCTGTCTCCCTCTTGTGTCAGCCCACTTTAACTGACTCCTCACCAGTCAGTCGCCGTCTTCCCTCTTGTGTCAGCCCACTTTAACTGACTCCTCACCAGTCAGTCGCTGTCTCCCTCTTGTGTCCAGCCCACTTTAACTGACTCCTCACCAGTCAGTCGCTGTCTTCCTCTTGTGTCCAGCCCACTTTAACTGACTCCTCACCAGTCAGTCGCTGTCTTCCTCTTGTGTCCAGCCCACTTTAACTGACTCCTCACCAGTCAGTCGCCGTCTTCCTCTTGTGTCCAGCCCACTTTAACTGACTCCTCACCAGTCAGTCGCTGATCTTCCTCTTGTGTCCAGCCCACTTTAACTGACTCCTCACCAGTCAGTCGCTGTCTTCCTCTTGTGTCCAGCCCACTTTAACTGACTCCTCACCAGTCAGTCGCTGTCTTCCTCTTGTGTCCAGCCCACTTTAACTGACTCCTCACCAGTCAGTCGCTGTCTTCCTCTTGTGTCCAGCCCACTTTAACTGACTCCTCACCAGTCAGTCGCCGTCTTCCTCTTGTGTCCAGCCCACTTTAACTGACTCCTCACCAGTCAGTCGCCGTCTCCCTCTTGTGTCCAGCCCACTTTAACTGACTCTCACCAGTCAGTCGCCGTCTTCCTCTTGTGTCCAGCCCACTTTAACTGACTCCTCACCAGTCAGTCGCCGTCTTCCTCTTGTGTCCAGCCCGCTTCAACTGACTCCTCACCAGTCAGTCGCTGTCTTCCTCTTGTGTCCAGCCCACTTTAACTGACTCCTCACCAGTCAGTCGCCGTCTTCCTCTTGTGTCCAGCCCACTTTAACTGACTCCTCACCAGTCAGTCGCCGTCTTCCTCTTGTGTCCAGCCCACTTTAACTGACTCCTCACCAGTCAGTCGCCGTCTTCCTCTTGTGTCCAGCCCACTTTAACTGACTCCTCACCAGTCAGTCGCTGTCTTCCTCTTGTGTCAGCCCACTTTAACTGACTCCTCACCAGTCAGTCGCTGTCTTCCTCTTGTGTCCAGCCCACTTTAACTGACTCCTCACCAGTCAGTCGCTGTCTTCCTCTTGTGTCAGCCCCACTTTAACTGACTCCTCACCAGGAGTCAGTCGCTGTCTTCCTCTTGTGTCCAGCCCGTCTCCTCTTTAACTGACTCCTCACCAGTCAGTCGCCGTCTTCCTCTTGTGTCCAGCCCACTTTAACTGACTCCTCACCAGTCAGTCGCTGTCTCCCTCTTGTGTCCAGCCCACTTTAACTGACTCCTCACCAGTCGGTCGCTGTCTTCCCTCTTGTGTCCAGCCCACTTTAACTGACTCCTCACCAGTCAGTCGCTGTCTCCCTCTTGTGTCCAGCCCACTTTAACTGACTCCTCACCAGTCAGTCGCCGTCTTCCTCTTGTGTCCAGCCCACTTTAACTGACTCCTCACCAGTCAGTCGCTGTCTTCCTCTTGTGTCAGCCCACTTTAACTGACTCCTCACCAGTCAGTCGCTGTCTTCCTCTTGTGTCCAGCCCACTTTAACTGACTCCTCACCAGTCAGTCGCTGTCTTCCTCTTGTGTCCAGCCCACTTTAACTGACTCCTCACCAGTCAGTCGCTGTCTTCCTCTTGTGTCCAGCCCACTTTAACTGACTCCTCACCAGTCAGTCGCCGTCTTCCTCTTGTGTCCAGCCCACTTTAACTGACTCCTCACCAGTCAGTCGCTGTCTTCCCTCTTGTGTCCAGCCCACTTTAACTGACTCCTCACCAGTCAGTCGCCGTCTTCCTCTTGTGTCAGCCCACTTTAACTGACTCCTCACCAGTCAGTCGCCGTCTTCCTCTTGTGTCCAGCCCACTTTAACTGACTCCTCACCAGTCAGTCGCCGTCTTCCTCTTGTGTCCAGCCCACTTTAACTGACTCCTCACCAGTCAGTCGCTGTCTTCCTCTTGTGTCCAGCCCACTTTAACTGACTCCTCACCAGTCAGTCGCTGTCTTCCTCTTGTGTCCAGCCCACTTTAACTGACTCCTCACCAGTCAGTCGCTGTCACCACCTCTTGTGTCAGCCCACTTTAACTGACTCCTCACCAGTCAGTCGCCGTCTCCTCTTGTGTCCAGCCCACTTTAACTGACTCCTCACCAGTCAGTCGCCGTCTTCCTCTTGTGTCCAGCCCACTTTAAGCTGACTCCTCACCAGTCAGTCGCTGTCTTCCTCTTGTGTCCAGCCCACTTTAACTGACCCCTCACCAGTCAAGTCGCTGTCTCCCTCTTGTGTCCAGCCCACTTTAACTGACTCCTCACCAGTCAGTCGCCGTCTCCCTCTTGTGTCCAGCCCACTTTAACTGACTCCTCACCAGTCAGTCGCTGTCTCCCTCTTGTGTCCAGCCCACTTTAACTGACTCCTTCACCAGTCAGTCGCCGTCTTCCTCTTGTTTCCAGCCCACTTTAACTGACTCCTCACCAGTCGGTCGCCGTCTTCCTCTTGTGTCCAGCCCACTTTAACTGACTCCTCACCAGTCAGTCGCTGTCTCCCCTCTTGTTTCCAGCCCACTTTAACTGACTCCTCACCAGTCAGTCGCTGTCTTCCTCTTGTGTCCAGCCCACTTTAACTGACTCCTCACCAGTCAGTCGCCGTCTTCCTCTTGTGTCCAGCCCATTTTAACTGACTCCTCACCAGTCAGTCGCCGTCTCCCTCTTGTGTCCAGCCCACTTTAACTGACCCCTCACCAGTCAGTCGCCGTCTCCCTCTTTTTTCCAGCCCACTTTAACTGACTCCTCACCAGTCAGTCGCCGTCTTCCTCTTGTGTCCAGCCCACTTTATCTGACTCCTCACCAGTCAGTCGCCGTCTCCCTCTTGTGTCCAGCCCACTTTAACTGACTCCTCACCAGTCAGTCGCTGTCTTCCTCTTGTGTCCAGCCCACTTTAACTGACTCCTCACCAGTCAGTCGCTGTCTCCCTCTTGTGTCCAGCCCACTTTAACTGACTCCTCACTCAGTCAGTCGCCGTCTTCCTCTTGTGTCCAGCCCACTTTAACTGACTCCTCACCAGTCAGTCGCTGTCTCCCTCTTGTGTCCAGCCCACTTTAACTGACTCCTCACCAGTCAGTCGCTGTCTCCCTCTTGTGTCCAGCCCACTTTAACTGACTCCTCACCAGTCAGTCGCTGTCTCCCTCTTGTGTCCAGCCCACTTTAACTGACTCCTCACCAGTCAGTCGCCGTCTTCCTCTTGTGTCCAGCCCACTTTAACTGACTCCTCACCAGTCAGTCGCTTGTCTTTCCTCTTGTGTCCAGCCCACTTTAACTGACTCCTCACCAGTCAGTCGCCGTCTTCCTCTTGTGTCCAGCCCACTTTAACTGACTCCTCACCAGTCAGTCGCTGTCTTCCTCTTGTGTCCAGCCCACTTTAACTGATTCCTCACCAGTCAGTCGCCGTCTTCCTCTTGTGTCAGCCCACTTTAACTGACTCCTCACCTGTCAGTCGCTGTCTTCCTCTTGTGTCCAGCCCACTTTAACTGACTCCTCACCAGTCAGTCGCTGTCTTCCCTCTTGTGTCCAGCCCACTTCAACTGACTCCTCACCAGTCAGTCGCCGTCTTCCTCTTGTGTCCAACCCACTTTAACTGACTCCTCACCAGTCAGTCGCCGTCTTCCTCTTGTGTCCAGCCCGCTTTAACTGACTCCTCACCAGTCAGTCGCCGTCTTCCTCTTGTGTCCAGCCCACTTTAACTGACTCCTCACCAGTCAGTCGCTGTCTTCCTCTTGTGTCCAGCCCACTTTAACTGATTCCTGACCAGTCAGTCGCTGTCTTCCTCTTGTGTCCAGCCCACTTTAACTGACTCCTCACCAGTCAGTCGCTGTCTTCCTCTTGTGTCCAGCCCACTTTAACTGACTCCTCACCAGTCAGTCGCCGTCTTCCTCTTGTGTCCAGCCCACTTTAACTGACTCCTCACCAGTCGGTCGCTGTCTCCCTCTTGTGTCCAGCCCACTTTAACTGACTCCTCACCAGTCGGTCGCTGTCTTCCTCTTGTGTCCAGCCCACTTTAACTGACTCCTGACCAGTCAGTCGCTGTCTTCCTCTTGTGTCCAGCCCCACTTTAACTGACTCCTCACCAGTCAGTCGCCGTCTCCCTCTTGTGTCAGCCCACTTTAACTGACTCCTCACCAGTCAGTCGCTGTATCCCTCTTGTGTCCAGCCCACTTTAACTGACTCCTCACCAGTCAGTCGCTGTCTCCCTCTTGTGTCCAGCCCACTTTAACTGACTCCTCACCAGTCAGTCGCTGTCTCCCTCTTGTGTCCAGCCCACTTTAACTGACTCCTCACCAGTCAGTCGCTGTCTCCCTCTTGTGTCAGCCCACTTTAACTGACTCCTCACCAGTCAGTCGCTGTCTCCCTCTTGTGTCCAGCCCACTTTAACTGACTCCTGACCAGTCGGTCGCTGTCTTCCTCTTGTGTCCAGCCCACTTTAACTGACTCCTCACCAGTCAGTCGCTGTCTTTCCTCTTGTGTCCAGCCCACTTTAACTGACTCCTCACCAGTCAGTCGCTGTCATTTCCCTCTTGTGTCCAGCCCACTTTAACTGACTCCTCACCAGTCAGTCGCTGTCTTCCTCTTGTGTCCAGCCCACTTTAACTGACTCCTCACCAGTCAGTCGCTGTCTCCCTCTTGTGTCCAGCCCACTTTAACTGACTCCTCACCAGTCAGTCGCTGTCTCCCTCTTGTGTCCAGCCCACTTTAACTGACTCCTCACCAGTCAGTCGCTGTCTCCCTCTTGTGTCCAGCCCACTTTAACTGACTCCTCACCAGTCAGTCGCTGTCTCCCTCTTGTGTCCAGCCCACTTTAACTGACTCCTCACCAGTCAGTCGCTGTCTTCCTCTTGTGTCCAGCCCACTTTAACTGACTCCTCACCAGTCAGTCGCTGTCTCCCTCTTGTGTCCAGCCCACTTTAATCTGACTCCTCACCAGTCAGTCGCCGTCTTCCTCTTGTGTCCAGCCCACTTTAACTGACTCCTCACCAGTCAGTCGCTGTCTCCCTCTTGTGTCCAGCCCACTTTAACTGACTCCTCACCAGTCAGTCGCCGTCTCCCTCTTGTGTCCAGCCCACTTTATCTGACTCCTCACCAGTCAGTCGCTGTCTTCCTCTTGTGTCCAGCCCACTTTAACTGACTCCTCACCAGTCAGTCGCTGTCTTCCTCTTGTGTCCAGCCCACTTTAACTGACTCCTCACCAGTCAGTCGCCGTCTCCCTCTTGTGTCCAGCCCACTTTATCTGACTCCTCACCAGTCAGTCGCCGTCTCCCTCTTGTGTCCAGCCCACTTTAACTGACTCCTCACCAGTCAGTCGCCGTCTTCCTCTTGTGTCCAGCCCACTTTAACTGACTCCTCACCAGTCAGTCGCCGTCTTCCTCTTGTGTCCAGCCCACTTTAGCTGACTCCTCACCAGTCAGTCGCTGTCTTCCTCTTGTGTCCAGCCCACTTAACTGACTCCTCACCAGTCAGTCGCCGTCTTCCTCTTGTGTCCAGCCCACTTTAACTGACTCCTCACCAGTCAGTCGCTGTCTTCCTCTTGTGTCCAGCCCACTTTAACTGACTCCTCACCAGTCAGTCGCTGTCTTCCTCTTGTGTCCAGCCCACTTTAACTGACTCCTCACCAGTCAGTCGCTGTCTTCCTCTTGTGTCAGCCCACTTTAACTGACTCCTCACCAGTCAGTCGCTGTCTCCCTCTTGTGTCCAGCCCACTTTAACTGACTCCTCACCAGTCAGTCGCCGTCTTCCTCTTGTGTCCAGCCCACTTTAACTGACTCCTCACCAGTCAGTCGCCGTATCCCTCTTGTGTCAGCCCACTTTAACTGACTCCTCACCAGTCAGTCGCTGTCTTCCTCTTGTGTCAGCCCACTTTAACTGACTCCTCACCAGTCGGTCGCTGTATCCCTCTTGTGTCCAGCCCACTTTAACTGACTCCTCACCAGTCAGTCGCTGTCTTCCTCTTGTGTCCAGCCCACTTTAACTGACTCCTGACCAGTCAGTCGCTGTATCTTCCTCTTGTGTCCAGCCCACTTTAACTGACTCCTCACCAGTCAGTCGCCGTCTTCCTCTTGTGTCCAGCCCACTTTAACTGACTCCTCACCAGTCAGTCGCTGTCTTCCCTCTTGTGTCCAGCCCACTTTAACTGACTCCTCACCAGTCGGTCGCCGTCTTCCTCTTGTGTCAGCCCACTTTAACTGACTCCTCACCAGTCAGTCGCCGTCTTCCTCTTGTGTCCAGCCCACTTTAACTGACTCCTCACCAGTCAGTCGCCGTCTTCCTCTTGTGTCCAGCCCATTTTAACTGACTCCTCACCAGTCAGTCGCTGTCTTCCTCTTGTGTCCAGCCCACTTTAACTGACTCCTCACCAGTCAGTCGCCGTCTTCCTCTTGTGTCCAGCCCACTTTAACTGACTCCTCACCAGTCAGTCGCCGTCTCCCTCTTGTGTCCAGCCCACTTTAACTGACTCCTCACCAGTCAGTCGCCGTCTTACTCTTGTGTCCAGCCCACTTTAACTGACTCCTCACCAGTCAGTCGCCGTCTTCCTCTTGTGTCCAGCCCACTTTAACTGACTCCTCACCAGTCAGTCGCTGTCTTCCTCTTGTGTCCAGCCCACTTTAACTGACTCCTCACCAGTCAGTCGCTGTCTTCCTCTTGTGTCCAGCCCACTTTAACTGACTCCTCACCAGTCAGTCGCTGTCTCCTCTTGTGTCCAGCCCACTTTAACTGACTCCTCACCAGTCAGTCGCTGTCTCCCTCTTGTGTCCAGCCCACTTTAACTGACTCCTCACCAGTCAGTCGCCGTCTTCCTCTTGTGTCCAGCCCACTTTAACTGACTCCTCACCAGTCAGTCGCTGTCTTCCTCTTGTGTCCAGCCCACTTTATCTGACTCCTCACCAGTCGGTCGCTGTCTTCCTCTTGTGTCCAGCCCACTTTAACTGACTCCTCACCAGTCAGTCGCTGTCTTCCTCTTGTGTCCAGCCCACTTTAACTGACTCCTCACCAGTCAGTCGCCTGTCTTCCTCTTGTGTCCAGCCCACTTTAACTGACTCCTCACCAGTCAGTCGCCGTCTTCCTCTTGTGTCAGCCCACTTTAACTGACTCCTCACCAGTCAGTCGCTGTCTTCCTCTTGTGTCCAGCCACTTTAACTGACTCCTCACCAGTCAGTCGCCGTCTTCCTCTTGTGTCCAGCCCACTTTAACTGACTCCTCACCAGTCAGTCGCTGTCTCCCCTCTTGTGTCAGCCCACTTTAACTGATTCCTCACCAGTCAGTCGCCGTCTCCTCTTGTTTCAGCCCACTTTAACTGACTCCTCACCAGTCAGTCGCCTTCTCCCTCTTGTGTCCAGCCCACTTTAACTGACTCCTCACCAGTCAGTCGCCGTCTTCCTCTTGTGTCCAGCCCACTTTAACTGACTCCTCACCAGTCAGTCGCCGTCTTCCTCTTGTGTCCAGCCCACTTTATCTGACTCCTCACCAGTCAGTCGCTGTCTTCCTCTTGTGTCCAGCCCACTTTATCTGACTCCTCACCAGTCAGTCGCCGTCTTCCTCTTATGTCCAGCCCGCTTTATCTGACTCCTCACCAGTCAGTCGCTGTCTTCCTCTTGTGTCCAGCCCACTTTAATCTGACTCCTCACCAGTCAGTCGCCGTCTCCCTCTTGTGTCCAGCCCACTTTATCTGACTCCTCACCAGTCAGTCGCCGTCTCCCTCTTGTGTCCAGCCCACTTTAACTGACTCCTCACCAGTCAGTCGCTGTCTCCCTCTTGTGTCCAGCCCACTTTAACTGACTCCTCACCAGTCAGTCGCCGTCTTCCTCTTGTGTCCAGCCCACTTTATCTTGACTCCTCACCAGTCAGTCGCCGTCTTCCTCTTATGTCCAGCCCACTTTAACTGACTCCTCACCAGTCAGTCGCTGTCTTCCTCTTATGTCCAGCCCACTTTAACTGACTCCTCACCAGTCAGTCGCTGTCTCCCTCTTGTGTCCAGCCCACTTTAACTGACTCCTCACCAGTCAGTCGCTGTCTCCCTCTTGTGTCCAGCCCACTTTATCTGACTCCTCACCAGTCAGTCGCTGTCTCCCTCTTGTGTCCAGCCCACTTTAACTGACCCCTCACCAGTCAGTCGCCGTCTCCCTCTTGTGTCCAGCCCACTTTAACTGACTCCTCACCAGTCAGTCGCCGTCTTCCTCTTGTGTCCAGCCCACTTCAACTGACTCCTCACCAGTCAGTCGCCGTCTCCCTCTTGTGTCCAGCCCACTTTAACTGACTCCTCACCAGTCAGTCGCCGTCTTCCTCTTGTGTCCAGCCCACTTTAACTGACTCCTCACCAGTCAGTCGCTGTCTTCCTCTTGTGTCCAGCCCACTTTAACTGACTCCTCACCAGTCAGTCGCCGTCTCCCTCTTGTGTCCAGCCCACTTTAACTGACTCCTCACCAGTCAGTCGCTGTCTCCCTCTTGTGTCCAGCCCACTTTAACTGACTCCTCACCAGTCAGTCGCCGTCTTCCTCTTGTGTCCAGCCCACTTTAACTGACTCCTCACCAGTCAGTCGCTGTCTTCCTCTTGTGTCCAGCCCACTTTAACTGACTCCTCACCAGTCAGTCGCCGTCTTCCTCTTGTGTCCAGCCCACTTTAACTGACTCCTCACCAGTCAGTCGCCGTCTTCCTCTTGTGTCCAGCCCACTTTAACTGACTCCTCACCAGTCAGTCGCCGTCTTCCTCTTGTGTCCAGCCCACTTTAACTGACTCCTCACCAGTCAGTCGCTGTCTCCCTCTTGTGTCCAGCCCACTTTAACTGACTCCTCACCAGTCAGTCGCTGTCTCCCTCTTGTGTCCAGCCCACTTTAACTGACTCCTCACCAGTCAGTCGCCGTCTCCCTCTTGTGTCCAGCCCACTTTAACTGACTCCTCACCAGTCAGTCGCCGTCTTCCTCTTGTGTCCAGCCCACTTTAACTGACTCCTCACCAGTCAGTCGCTGTCTCCCTCTTGTGTCCAGCCCACTTTAACTGACTCCTCACCAGTCAGTCGCTGTCTTCCTCTTGTGTCCAGCCCACTTTAACTGACTCCTCACCAGTCAGTCGCCGTCTTCCTCTTGTGTCCAGCCCACTTTAACTGACTCCTCACCAGTCAGTCGCCGTCTCCCTCTTGTGTCCAGCCCACTTTAACTGACTCCTCACCAGTCAGTCGCTGTCTCCCTCTTGTGTCCAGCCCACTTTAACTGACTCCTCACCAGTCAGTCGCCGTCTCCCTCTTGTGTCCAGCCCACTTTAACTGACTCCTCACCAGTCAGTCGCTGTCTCCCTCTTGTGTCCAGCCCACTTTAACTGACTCCTCACCAGTCAGTCGCTGTCTCCCTCTTGTGTCCAGCCCACTTTAACTGACTCCTCACCAGTCAGTCGCCGTCTTCCTCTTGTGTCAGCCCACTTTAACTGACTCCTCACCAGTCAGTCGCCGTCTTCCTCTTGTGTCCAGCCCACTTTATCTGACTCCTCACCAGTCAGTCGCCGTCTTCCTCTTGTGTCAGCCCACTTTAACTGACCCTCACCAGTCAGTCGCCGTCTTCCCTCTTGTGTCCAGCCCACTTTAACTGACTCCTCACCAGTCAGTCGCCGTCTTCCTCTTGTGTCAGCCCACTTTAACTGACTCCTCACCAGTCAGTCGCTGTCTTCCTCTTGTGTCCAGCCCACTTTAACTGACTCCTCACCAGTCAGTCGCCGTCTTCCTCTTGTGTCCAGCCCACTTTAACTGACTCCTCACCAGTCAGTCGCAGTCTTCCTCTTGTGTCCAGCCCACTTTAACTGACTCCTCACCAGTCAGTCGCCGTCTTCCTCTTGTGTCCAGCCCACTTTAACTGACTCCTCACCAGTCAGTCGCTGTCTCCCTCTTGTGTCCAGCCCACTTTAACTGACTCCTCACCAGTCAGTCGCTGTCTCCCTCTTGTGTCCAGCCCACTTTAACTGACTCCTCACCAGTCAGTCGCCGTCTTCCTCTTGTGTCCAGCCCACTTTAACTGACTCCTCACCAGTCAGTCGCCGTCTTCCTCTTGTGTCCAGCCCACTTTAACTGACTCCTCACCAGTCAGTCGCCGTCTCCCTCTTGTGTCCAGCCCACTTTAACTGACTCCTCACCAGTCAGTCGCTGTCTTCCTCTTGTGTCCAGCCCACTTTAACTGACTCCTCACCAGTCAGTCGCCGTCTTCCTCTTGTGTCCAGCCCACTTTAACTGACTCCTCACCAGTCAGTCGCCGTCTTCCTCTTGTGTCCAGCCCACTTTAACTGACTCCTCACCAGTCAGTCGCCGTCTTCCTCTTGTGTCCAGCCCACTTTAACTGACTCCTCACCAGTCAGTCGCCGTCTTCCTCTTGTGTCCAGCCCACTTTAACTGACTCCTCACCAGTCAGTCGCCGTCTTCCTCTTGTGTCCAGCCCACTTTAACTGACTCCTCACCAGTCAGTCGCCGTCTTCCTCTTGTGTCCAGCCCACTTTAACTGACTCCTCACCAGTCAGTCGCCGTCTCCCTCTTGTGTCCAGCCCACTTAAACTGACTCCTCACCAGTCAGTCGCCGTCTTCCTCTTGTGTCCAGCCCACTTTAACTGACTCCTCACCAGTCAGTCGCCGTCTTCCTCTTGTGTCCAGCCCACTTAAACGGACTCCTCACCAGTCAGTCGCCGTCTTCCTCTTGTGTCCAGCCCATTTTAACTGACTCCTCACCAGTCAGTCGCTGTCTTCCTCTTATGTCCAGCCTACTTAACTGACTCCTCACCAGTCAGTCGCTGTCTTCCTCTTATGTCCAGCCTACTTAACTGACCCCTCACCAGTCAGTCGCCGTCTTCCTCTTGTGTCCAGCCCACTTTAACTGACCCTTCACCAGTCAGTCGCCGTCTTCCTCTTGTGTCAGCCCACTTTAACTGACCCTTCACCAGTCAGTCGCCGTCTTCCTCTTGTGTCCAGCCCACTTTAACTGACTCCTCACCAGTCAGTCGCTGTCTCCCTCTTGTGTCCAGCCCACTTTATCTGACTCCTCACCAGTCAGTCGCTGTCTCCCTCTTGTGTCCAGCCCACTTTATCTGACTCCTCACCAGTCAGTCGCCGTCTTCCTCTTGTGTCCAGCCCACTTTAACTGACTCCTCACCAGTCAGTCGCCGTCTTCCTCTTGTGTCCAGCCCACTTTAACTGACTCCTCACCAGTCAGTCGCCGTCTTCCTCTTGTGTCCAGCCCACTTTAACTGACTCCTCACCAGTCAGTCGCCGTCTTCCTCTTGTGTCCAGCCCACTTTAACTGACTCCTCACCAGTCAGTCGCCGTCTTCCTCTTGTGTCCAGCCCACTTTAACTGACTCCTCACCAGTCAGTCGCCGACATCCTCTTGTGTCCAGCCCACTTTAACTGACTCCTCACCAGTCAGTCGCCGTCTACCTCTTGTGTCCAGCCCACTTTAACTGACTCCTCACCAGTCAGTCGCCGTCTTCCTCTTGTGTCCAGCCCACTTTAACTGACTCCTCACCAGTCAGTCGCCGTCTTCCTCTTGTGTCCAGCCCACTTTAACTGACTCCTCACCAGTCAGTCGCCGTCTTCCTCTTGTGTCCAGCCCACTTTAACTGACTCCTCACCAGTCAGTCGCTGTCTCCCTCTTGTGTCCAGCCCACTTTAACTGACTCCTCACCAGTCAGTCGCCGTCTTCCTCTTGTGTCCAGCCCACTTTAACTGACTCCTCACCAGTCAGTCGCCGTCTCCCTCTTGTGTCCAGCCCACTTAAACTGACTCCTCACCAGTCAGTCGCCGTCTCCCTCTTGTGTCCAGCCCACTTTAACTGACTCCTCACCAGTCAGTCGCCGTCTTCCTCTTGTGTCCAGCCCACTTTAACTGACTCCTCACCAGTCAGTCGCCGTCTTCCTCTTGTGTCCAGCCCACTTTAACTGACTCCTCACCAGTCAGTCGCTGTCTCCCTCTTGTGTCCAGCCCACTTTAACTGACTCCTCACCAGTCAGTCGCCGTCTCCCTCTTGTGTCCAGCCCACTTTAACTGACTCCTCACCAGTCAGTCGCCGTCTTCCTCTTGTGTCCAGCCCACTTTAACTGACTCCTCACCAGTCAGTCGCTGTCTTCCTCTTATGTCCAGCCTACTTAACTGACTCCTCACCAGTCAGTCGCTGTCTTCCTCTTGTGTCCAGCCCACTTTAACTGACTCCTCACCAGTCAGTCGCCGTCTTCCTCTTGTGTCCAGCCCACTTTAACTGACTCCTCACCAGTCAGTCGCCGTCTTCCTCTTGTGTCCAGCCCACTTTAACTGACTCCTCACCAGTCAGTCGCTGTCTCCCTCTTGTGTCCAGCCCACTTTAACTGATTCCTGACCAGTCAGTCGCCGTCTTCCTCTTGTGTCCAGCCCACTTTAACTGACTCCTCACCAGTCAGTCGCCGTCTTCCTCTTGTGTCCAGCCCACTTTAACTGACCTCCTCACCAGTCAGTCGCCGTCTTCCTCTGATGTCCAGCCCACTTTATCTGACTCCTCACCAGTCAGTCGCCGTCTTCCTCTTGTGTCCAGCCCACTTTATCTGACTCCTCACCAGTCAGTCGCCGTCTTCCTCTTGTGTCCAGCCACTTTAACTGACTCCTCACCAGTCAGTCGCCGTCTTCCTCTTGTGTCCAGCCCACTTTAACTGACCCTTCACCAGTCAGTCGCCGTCTTCCTCTTGATGTCCAGCCCACTTTAACTGACTCCTCACCAGTCAGTCGCCGTCTTCCTCTTGTGTCCAGCCCACTTAAACTGACTCCTCACCAGTCAGTCGCCGTCTTCCTCTTGTGTCCAGCCCACTTTAACTGACTCCTCACCAGTCAGTCGCCGTCTTCCTCTTGTGTCCAGCCCACTTTAACTGACTCCTCACCAGTCAGTCGCCGTCTTCCTCTTGTGTCCAGCCCACTTTAACTGACTCCTCACCAGTCAGTCGCCGTCTTCCTCTTGTGTCCAGCCCACTTTAACTGACTCCTCACCAGTCAGTCGCTGTCTCCCTCTTGTGTCCAGCCCACTTTAACTGACTCCTCACCAGTCAGTCGCCGTCTCCCTCTTGTGTCCAGCCCACTTTAACTGACTCCTCACCAGTCAGTCGCCGTCTTCCTCTTGTGTCCAGCCCACTTTAACTGACTCCTCACCAGTCAGTCGCCGTCTCCCTCTTGTGTCCAGCCCACTTTAACTGACTCATCACTCGGCAGGCGCCGTCTTCCTCTTGTGTCCAGCCCACTTCAACTGACTCCTCACCAGTCAGTCGCTGTATCCCTCTTGTGTCCAGCCCACTTTAACTGACTCCTCACCAGTCAGTCGCCGTCTCCCTCTTGTGTCCAGCCCACTTTAACTGACTCCTCACCAGTCAGTCGCTGTCTCCCTCTTGTGTCCAGCCCACTTTAACTGACTCCTCACCAGTCAGTCGCTGTCTCCCTCTTGTGTCCAGCCCACTTTAACTGACTCCTCACCAGTCAGTCGCTGTCTCCCTCTTGTGTCCAGCCCACTTTAACTGACTCCTCACCAGTCAGTCGCCGTCTCCCTCTTGTGTCCAGCCCACTTTAACTGACTCCTCACCAGTCAGTCGCTGTCTCCCTCTTGTGTCCAGCCCACTTTAACTGATTCCTGACCAGTCAGTCGCCGTTTTCCTCTTGTGTCCAGCCCACTTTAACTGACTCCTCACCTGTCAGTCGCCGTCTTCCTCTTGTGCCCAGCCCACTTTAACTGACTCCTCACCAGTCAGTCGCTGTCTCCCTCTTGTGTCCAGCCCACTTTAACTGACTCCTCACCAGTCAGTCGCCGTCTCCCTCTTGTGTCCAGCCCACTTTAACTGACTCCTCACCAGTCAGTCGCTGTCTTCCTCTTGTGTCCAGCCCACTTTAACTGACTCCTCACCAGTCAGTCGCTGTCTCCCTCTTGTGTCCAGCCCACTTTAACTGACTCCTCACCAGTCAGTCGCTGTCTCCCTCTTGTGTCCAGCCCACTTTAACTGACTCCTCACCAGTCAGTCGCTGTCTTCCTCTTGTGTCCAGCCCACTTTAACTGACTCCTCACCAGTCAGTCGCTGTCTCCCTCTTGTGTCCAGCCCACTTTAACTGACTCCTCACCAGTCAGTCGCTGTCTCCCTCTTGTGTCCAGCCCACTTTAACTGACTCCTCACCAGTCAGTCGCTGTCTCCCTCTTGTGTCCAGCCCACTTTAACTGACTCCTCACCAGTCAGTCGCCGTCTCCCTCTTGTGTCCAGCCCACTTTAACTGACTCCTCACCAGTCAGTCGCCGTCTTCCTCTTGTGTCCAGCCCACTTTAACTGACTCCTCACCAGTCAGTCGCTGTCTCCCTCTTGTGTCCAGCCCACTTTAACTGACTCCTCACCAGTCAGTCGCTGTCTCCCTCTTGTGTCCAGCCCACTTTAACTGACTCCTGACCAGTCAGTCGCCGTTTTCCTCTTGTGTCCAGCCCACTTTAACTGACTCCTCACCTGTCAGTCGCCGTCTTCCTCTTGTGCCCAGCCCACTTTAACTGACTCCTCACCAGTCAGTCGCTGTCTCCCTCTTGTGTCCAGCCCATTTTAACTGATTCCTGACCAGTCAGTCGCCGTCTTCCTCTTGTGCCCAGCTCACTTTAACTGACTCCTCACCAGTCAGTCGCCGTCTTCCTCTTGTGTCCAGCCCACTTTAACTGACTCCTCACCAGTCAGTCGCCGTCTTCCTCTTGTGTCCAGCCCACTTTAACTGACTCCTCACCAGTCAGTCGCCGTCTCCCTCTTGTGTCCAGCCCACTTTAACTGACTCCTCACCAGTCAGTCGCTCGTCTCCCTCTTGTGTCCAGCCCACTTTAACTGACTCCTCACCAGTCAGTCGCCGTCTTCCTCTTGTGTCCAGCCCACTTTAACTGACTCCTCACCAGTCAGTCGCTGTCTTCCTCTTGTGTCCAGCCCACTTTAACTGACTCCTCACCAGTCAGTCGCCGTCTCCCTCTTGTGTCCAGCCCACTTTAACTGACTCCTCACCAGTCAGTCGCTGTCTCCTCTTGTGTCAGCCCACTTTAACTGACTCCTGACCAGTCAGTCGCCGTCTTCCTCTTGTGTCCAGCCCACTTTAACTGACTCCTCACCTGTCAGTCGCCGTCTTCCTCTTGTGTCCAGCCCACTTTAACTGATTCCTCACCAGTCAGTCGCTGTCTTCCTCTTATGTCCAGCCCACTTTAACTGACTCCTCACCAGTCAGTCGCCGTCTTCCTCTTGTGTCCAGCCCACTTTAACTGACTCCTCACCAGTCAGTCGCCGTCTTCCTCTTGTGTCCAGCCCACTTTAACTGACTCCTCACCAGTCAGTCGCTGTCTCCCTCTTGTGTCCAGCCCACTTTAACTGACTCCTCACCAGTCAGTCGCTGTCTCCCTCTTGTGTCCAGCCCACTTTAACTGACTCCTCACCAGTCAGTCGCTGTCTCCCTCTTGTGTCCAGCCCACTTTAACTGACTCCTCACCAGTCAGTCGCTGTCTCCCTCTTGTGTCCAGCCCACTTTAACTGACTCCTCACCAGTCAGTCGCTGTCTCCCTCTTGTGTCCAGCCCACTTTAACTGACTCCTCACCAGTCAGTCGCTGTCTCCCTCTTGTGTCCAGCCCACTTTATCTGACTCCTCACCAGTCAGTCGCTGTCTCCCTCTTGTGTCCAGCCCACTTTAACTGACCCCTCACCAGTCAGTCGCCGTCTCCCTCTTGTGTCCAGCCCACTTTAACTGACTCCTCACCAGTCAGTCGCCGTCTTCCTCTTGTGTCCAGCCCACTTTAACTGACTCCTCACCAGTCAGTCGCTGTCTCCCTCTTGTGTCCAGCCCACTTTATCTGACTCCTCACCAGTCAGTCGCTGTCTTCCTCTTGTGTCCAGCCCACTTTAACTGATTCCTGACCAGTCAGTCGCTGTATCCCTCTTGTGTCCAGCCCACTTTAACTGACTCCTCACCTGTCAGTCGGTGTCTTCCTCTTGTGTCCAGCCCACTTTAACTGATTCCTGACCAGTCAGTCGCTGTATCCCCTCTTGTGTCCAGCCCACTTTAACTGACTTCTCACCTGTCAGTCGCCGTCTTCCTCTTGTGTCCAGCCCACTTTAACTGACTCCTCACCAGTCAGTCGCTGTCTCCCTCTTGTGTCCAGCCCACTTTAACTGACCCCTCACCAGTCAGTCGCTGTCTCCCTCTTGTGTCCAGCCCACTTTAACTGACTCCTCACCAGTCAGTCGCTGTCTCCCTCTTGTGTCCAGCCCACTTTAACTGACTCCTCACCAGTCAGTCGCTGTCTCCCTCTTGTGTCCAGCCCACTTTAACTGACTCCTCACCAGTCAGTCGCCGTCTTCCTCTTGTGTCCAGCCCACTTTAACTGACTCCTCACCAGTCAGTCGCCGTCTTCCTCTTGTGTCCAGCCCACTTTATCTGACTCCTCACCAGTCAGTCGCTGTCACCCCTCTTGTGTCCAGCCCACTTTAACTGACTCCTCACCAGTCAGTCGCCGTCTTCCTCTTGTGTCCAGCCCACTTTATCTGACTCCTCACCAGTCAGTCGCTGTCTTCCTCTTGTGTCCAGCCCACTTTAACTGACTCCTCACCAGTCAGTCGCTGTCTTCCTCTGATGTCCAGCCTAATTTAACTGATTCCTGACCAGTCAGTCGCTGTATCCCTCTTGTTTCCGCCCACTTTAACTGACTCCTCACCAGTCAGTCGCCGTCTTCCTCTTGTTTCCAGCCCACTTTAACTGACTCCTCACCAGTCAGTCGCTGTCTTCCTCTTGTGTCCAGCCCACTTGAACTGACTCCTCACCAGTCAGTCGCCGTCTTCCTCTTGTGTCCAGCCCATTTTAACTGACTCCTCACCAGTCAGTCGCCGTCTCCCTCTTGTGTCCAGCCCACTTTAACTGACTCCTCACCAGTCAGTCGCTGTCTTCCTCTTGTGTCCAGCCCATTTTAACTGACTCCTCACCAGTCAGTCGCTGTCTTCCTCTTGTGTCCAGCCCACTTTAACTGACTCCTGACCAGTCAGTCGCCGTCTTCCTCTTGTGTCCAGCCCATTTTAACTGACTCCTCACCAGTCAGTCGCTGTCTTCCTCTTATGTCCAGCCTACTTAACTGACTCCTCACCAGTCAGTCGCTGTGTTCCTCTTATGTCCAGCCTACTTAACTGACCCCTCACAAGCAAGTCGCTGTCTTCCTCTTCTGCCCAGCCCACTTTAACTGACTCCTCACCAGTCAGTCGCTGTCTCCCTCTTGTGTCCAGCCCACTTTATCTGACTCCTCACCAGTCAGTCGCTGTCTCCCTCTTGTGTCCAGCCCACTTTAACTGACCCTTCACCAGTCAGTCGCCGTCTCCCTCTTGTTTCCAGCCCACTTTAACTGACTCCTCACCAGTCAGTCGCTGTCTCCCTCTTGTGTCCAGCCCACTTTAACTGACCCTTCACCAGTCAGTCGCCGTCTCCCTCTTGTTTCCAGCCCACTTTAACTGACTCCTCACCAGTCAGTCGCCGTCTTCCTCTTGTGTCCAGCCCACATTATCTGACTCCTCACCAGTCAGTCGCTGTCTCCCTCTTGTGTCCAGCTCACTTTAACTGACTCCTCACCAGTCAGTCGCCGTCTTCCTCTTGTGTCCAGCCCACATTATCTGACTCCTCACCAGTCAGTCGCCGTCTTCCTCTTGTGTCCAGCCCACTTTAACTGACTCCTCACCAGTCAGTCGCCGTCTACCTCTTGTGTCCAGCCCACTTTAACTGACTCCTCACCAGTCAGTCGCCGTCTTCCTCTTGTGTCCAGCCCACTTTAACTGACTCCTCACCAGTCAGTCGCCGTCTTCCTCTTGTGTCCAGCCCACTTTAACTGACTCCTCACCAGTCAGTCGCCGTCTCCCTCTTGTGTCCAGCCCACTTTAACTGACTCCTCACCAGTCAGTCGCCGTCTTCCTCTTGTGTCCAGCCCACTTTAACTGACTCCTCACCAGTCAGTCGCTGTCTTCCTCTTGTGTCCAGCCCACTTTAACTGACTCCTCACCAGTCAGTCGCCGTCTCCCTCTTGTGTCCAGCCCACTTTATCTGACTCCTCACCAGTCAGTCGCCGTCTTCCTCTTGTGTCCAGCCCACTTTAACTGACTCCTCACCAGTCAGTCGCCGTCTTCCTCTTGTGTCCAGCCCACTTTAACTGACTCCTCACCAGTCAGTCGCCGTCTCCCTCTTGTGTCCAGCCCACTTAAACTGACTCCTCACCAGTCAGTCGCCGTCTTCCTCTTGTGTCCAGCCCACTTTAACTGACTCCTCACCAGTCAGTCGCCGTCTTCCTCTTGTGTCCAGCCCACTTTAACTGACTCCTCACCAGTCAGTCGCCGTCTTCCTCTTGTGTCCAGCCCACTTTAACTGACTCCTCACCAGTCAGTCGCCGTCTCCCTCTTGTGTCCAGCCCACTTTAACTGACTCCTCACCAGTCAGTCGCCGTCTCCCTCTTGTGTCCAGCCCACTTTAACTGACTCCTCACCAGTCAGTCGCCGTCTACCTCTTGTGTCCAGCCCACTTTAACTGACTCCTCACCAGTCAGTCGCCGTCTCCCTCTTGTGTCCAGCCCACTTTAACTGACTCCTCACCAGTCAGTCGCCGTCTTCCTCTTGTGTCCAGCCCACTTTAACTGACTCCTCACCAGTCAGTCGCCGTCTTCCTCTTGTGTCCAGCCCACTTTAACTGACTCCTCACCAGTCAGTCGCTGTCTTCCTCTTGTGTCCAGCCCACTTTAACTGACTCCTCACCAGTCAGTCGCTGTCTCCCTCTTGTGTCCAGCCCACTTTAACTGACTCCTCACCAGTCAGTCGCCGTCTTCCTCTTGTGTCCAGCCCACTTTAACTGACTCCTCACCAGTCAGTCGCCGTCTTCCTCTTGTGTCCAGCCCACTTTAACTGACTCCTCACCAGTCAGTCGCCGTCTTCCTCTTGTGTCCAGCCCACTTTAACTGACTCCTCACCAGTCAGTCGCCGTCTTCCTCTTGTGTCCAGCCCACTTTAACTGACTCCTCACCAGTCAGTCGCTGTATCCCTCTTGTGTCCAGCCCACTTTAACTGACTCCTCACCAGTCAGTCGCTGTCTTCCTCTTGTGTCCAGCCCACTTTAACTGACTCCTCACCAGTCAGTCGCCGTCTTCCTCTTGTGTCCAGCCCACTTTAACTGACTCCTCACCAGTCAGTCGCTGTCTTCCTCTTGTGTCCAGCCCACTTTAACTGACTCCTCACCAGTCAGTCGCCGTCTTCCTCTTGTGTCCAGCCCATTTTAACTGACTCCTCACCAGTCAGTCGCCGTCTCCCTCTTGTGTCCAGCCCACTTAAACTGACTCCTCACCAGTCAGTCGCCGTCTCCCTCTTGTTTCCAGCCCACTTTAACTGACTCCTGACCAGTCAGTCGCCGTCTTCCTCTTGTGTCCAGCCCATTTTAACTGACTCCTCACCAGTCAGTCGCTGTCTTCCTCTTATGTCCAGCCTACTTAACTGACTCCTCACCAGTCAGTCGCTGTGTTCCTCTTATGTCCAGCCTACTTAACTGACCCCTCACCAGTCAGTCGCTGTCTCCCTCTTGTGTCCAGCCCACTTAATCTGACTCCTCACCAGTCAGTCGCTGTCTCCCTCTTGTGTCCAGCCCACTTTAACTGACTCCTCACCAGTCAGTCGCCGTCTCCCTCTTGTGTCCAGCCCACTTTAACTGACTCCTCACCAGTCAGTCGCCGTCTTCCTCTTGTGTCCAGCCCACTTTATCTGACTCCTCACCAGTCAGTCGCTGTCTCCCTCTTGTGTCCAGCCCACTTTAACTGACCCTTCACCAGTCAGTCGCCGTCTCCCTCTTGTTTCCAGCCCACTTTAACTGACTCCTCACCAGTCAGTCGCCGTCTTCCTCTTGTTTCCAGCCCACTTTAACTGACTCCTCACCAGTCAGTCGCCGTCTTCTTCTTGTGTCCAGCCCACTTTATCTGACTCCTCACCAGTCAGTCGCCGTCTTCCTCTTGTGTCCAGCCCACTTTAACTGACTCCTCACCAGTCAGTCGCCGTCTTCCTCTTATGTCCAGCCTACGTAACTGACTCCTCACCAGTCAGTCGCCGTCTTCCTCTTGTGTCCAGCCCACTTTATCTGACTCCTCACCAGTCAGTCGCCGTCTTCCTCTTATGTCCAGCCCACTTTATCTGACTCCTCACCAGTCAGTCGCCGTCTTCCTCTTGTGTCCAGCCCACTTTATCTGACTGCTCACCAGTCAGTCGGCGTCTTCCTCTTATGTCCAGCCCACTTTAACTGACCCTTCACCAGTCAGTCGCCGTCTTCCTCTTATGTCCAGCCCACTTTAACTGACCCTTCACCAGTCAGTCGCCGTGTTACTCTGATGTCCAGCCCACTTTAACTGACCCTTCACCAGTCAGTCGCCGTCTTCCTCTTGTGTCGAGCCCACTTTAACTGACCCTTTACAAGTCAGTCGCCGTCTTCCTCTTATGTCCAGCCCACTTTAACTGACCCTTCACCAGTCAGTCGCCGTATTCCTCTGATGTCCAGCCTACTTCAACTGACCCTTCACCATTCAGTCGCCGTCTTCCTCTTGTGTCCAGCCCATTTTAACTGACTCCTCACCAGTCAGTCGCTGTCTTCCTCTTATGTCCAGCCTACTTAACTGACTCC
The DNA here is from genome assembly GCA_033239005.1 of Lamellibrachia satsuma. Taxonomy (NCBI): domain Eukaryota; kingdom Metazoa; phylum Annelida; class Polychaeta; order Sabellida; family Siboglinidae; genus Lamellibrachia; species Lamellibrachia satsuma. The sequence continues at coordinate 33,124 of BSQZ01000068.1, forward strand.
TCACCAGTCAGTCGCTGTCTTCCTCTTATGTCCAGCCTACTTAACTGACCCCTCACCAGCAAGTCGCTGTCTTCCTCTTCTGCCCAGCCCACTTTAACTGACTCCTCACCAGTCAGTCGCCGTCTTCCTCTTGTGTCCAGCCCACTTTAACTGACTCCTCACCAGTCAGTCGCCGTCTACCTCTTGTGTCCAGCCCACTTTAACTGACTCCTCACCAGTCAGTCGCAGTCTCCCTCTTGTGTCCAGCCCACTTTAACTGACTCCTCACCAGTCAGTCGCTGTCTCCCTCTTGTGTCCAGCCCACTTTAACTGAGTCCTCACCAGTCAGTCGCTGTCTCCCTCTTGTGTCCAGCCCACTTTAACTGACTCCTCACCAGTCAGTCGCCGTCTTCCTCTTGTGTCCAGCCCACTTTAACTGACTCCTCAACAGTCAGTCGCTGTCTCCCTCTTGTGTCCAGCCCACTTTAACTGACTCCTCACCAGTCAGTCGCTGTCTCCCTCTTGTGTCCAGCCCACTTAAACTGACTCCTCACCAGTCAGTCGCCGTCTCCCTCTTGTGTCCAGCCCACTTAACTGACTCCTCACCAGTCAGTCTCCGTCTTCCTCTTTTGTCCAGCCCACTTTATCTGACTCCTCACCAATCAGTCGCCGTCTCCTTCTTGTGTCCAGCCCACTTTAACTGACTCCTCACCAGTCAGTCGCCGTCTTCCTCTTGTGTCCAGCCCACTTTAACTGACACCTCACCAGTCAGTCGCCGTCTTCCTCTTGTGTCCAGCCCACTTTAACTGACTCCTCACCAGTCAGTCGCTGTCTCCCTCTTGTGTCCAGCCCACTTTAACTGACTCCTCACCAGTCAGTCGCCGTCTCCCTCTTGTGTCCAGCCCACTTTAACTGACTCCTCACCAGTCAGTCGCTGTCTCCCTCTTGTGTCCAGCCCACTTTAACTGACTCCTCACCAGTCAGTCGCTGTCTCCCTCTTGTGTCCAGCCCACTTTAACTGACTCCTCACCAGTCAGTCGCCGTCTCCCTCTTGTGTCCAGCCCACTTTAACTGACTCCTCACCAGTCAGTCGCCGTCTCCCTCTTGTGTCCAGCCCACTTTATCTGACTCCTCACCAGTCAGTCGCTGTCTCCCTCTTGTGTCCAGCCCACTTTAACTGACTCCTCACCAGTCAGTCGCCGTCTCCCTCTTGTGTCCAGCCCACTTTAACTGACTCCTCACCAGTCAGTCGCCGTCTCCCTCTTGTGTCCAGCCCACTTTAACTGACTCCTCACCAGTCAGTCGCCGTCTTCCTCTTGTGTCCAGCCCACTTTAACTGACTCCTCACCAGTCAGTCGCCGTCTTCCTCTTGTGTCCAGCCCACTTTAACTGACTCCTCACCAGTCAGTCGCCGTCTTCCTCTTATGTCCAGCCCACTTTATCTGACTCCTCACCAGTCAGTCGCCGTCTTCCTCTTATGTCCAGCCCACTTTATCTGACTCCTCACCAGTCAGTCGCCGTCTTCCTCTTGTGTCCAGCCCACTTTATCTGACCTTCACCAGTCAGTCGCCGTGTTCCTCTGATGTCCAGCCCACTTTAACTGACTCCTCACCAGTCAGTCGCCGTCTTCCTCTTGTGTCCAGCCCACTTTAACTGACTCCTCACCAGTCAGTCGCCGTCTTCCTCTTGTGTCCAGCCCACTTTAACTGACCCTTCACCAGTCAGTCGCCGTCTTCCTCTTGTGTCCAGCCCACTTTAACTGACCTATCACCAGTCAGTCGCCGTGTTCCTCTGATGTCCAGCCCACTTTAACTGACCCTTCACCAGTCAGTCGCCGTCTAGCTCTTGTTTCCAGCCCACTTTAACTGACTCCTGACCAGTCAGTCGCCGTCTTCCTCTTGTGTCCAGCCCATTTTAACTGACTCCTCACCAGTCAGTCGCCGTCTTCCTCTTGTGTCCAGCCCACTTAACTGACTCCTCACCAGTCAGTCGCTGTGTTCCTCTTATGTCCAGCCCACTTTATCTGACTCCTCACCAGTCAGTCGCCGTCTTCCTCTTGTGTCCAGCCCACTTTAACTGACTCCTGACCAGTCAGTCGCCGTCTTCCTCTTGTGTCCAGCCCATTTTAACTGACCCTTCACCAGTCAGTCGCCGTCTTCCTCTTGTGTCCAGCCCACTTTATCTGACTCCTCACCAGTCAGTCGCTGTGTTCCTCTTATGTCCAGCCTATTTAACTGACCCCTCACAAGCAAGTCGCTGTCTTCCTCTTCTGCCCAGCCCACTTTAACTGACTCCTCACCAGTCAGTCGCTGTCTCCCTCTTGTGTCCAGCCCACTTTATCTGACTCCTCACCAGTCAGTCGCTGTCTCCCTCTTGTGTCCAGCCCACTTTAACTGACCCTTCACCAGTCAGTCGCCGTCTCCCTCTTGTTTCCAGCCCACTTTAACTGACTCCTCACCAGTCAGTCGCTGTCTTCCTCTTGTGTCCAGCCCACTTTAACTGACTCCTCACCAGTCAGTCGCTGTCTCCCTCTTGTGTCCAGCCCACTTTAACTGACTCCTCACCAGTCAGTCGCCGTCTTCCTCTTGTGTCCAGCCCACTTTAACTGACTCCTCACCAGTCAGTCGCCGTCTCCCTCTTGTGTCCAGCCCACTTAAACTGACTCCTCACCAGTCAGTCGCCGTCTTCCTCTTGTGTCCAGCCCACTTTAACTGACTCCTCACCAGTCAGTCGCTGTCTCCCTCTTGTGTCCAGCCCACTTTAACTGACTCCTCACCAGTCAGTCGCTGTCTCCCTCTTGTGTCCAGCCCACTTTAACTGACTCCTCACCAGTCAGTCGCTGTCTCCCTCTTGTGTCCAGCCCACTTTAACTGACTCCTCACCAGTCAGTCGCCGTCTCCCTCTTGTGTCCAGCCCACTTTAACTGACTCCTCACCAGTCAGTCGCCGTCTTCCTCTTGTGTCCAGCCCACTTTAACTGACTCCTCACCAGTCAGTCGCCGTCTTCCTCTTGTGTCCAGCCCACTTTAACTGACTCCTCACCAGTCAGTCGCCGTCTTCCTCTTGTGTCCAGCCCACTTTAACTGACTCCTCACCAGTCAGTCGCCGTCTTCCTCTTGTTTCCAGCCCACTTTAACTGACTCCTCACCAGTCAGTCGCTGTCTCCCTCTTGTGTCCAGCCCACTTTAACTGACTCCTCACCAGTCAGTCGCTGTCTCCCTCTTGTGTCCAGCCCACTTTAACTGACTCCTCACCAGTCAGTCGCCGTCTCCCTCTTGTGTCCAGCCCACTTTAACTGACTCCTCACCAGTCAGTCGCCGTCTTCCTCTTGTGTCCAGCCCACTTTAACTGACTCCTCACCAGTCAGTCGCTGTCTCCCTCTTGTGTCCAGCCCACTTTAACTGACTCCTCACCAGTCAGTCGCTGTCTCCCTCTTGTGTCCAGCCCACTTTAACTGACTCCTCACCAGTCAGTCGCCGTCTCCCTCTTGTGTCCAGCCCACTTTAACTGACTCATCACTCGGCAGGCGCCGTCTTCCTCTTGTGTCCAGCCCACTTCAACTGACTCCTCACCAGTCAGTCGCTGTATCCCTCTTGTGTCCAGCCCACTTTAACTGACTCCTCACCAGTCAGTCGCTGTCTCCCTCTTGTGTCCAGCCCACTTTAACTGACTCCTCACCAGTCAGTCGCCGTCTCCCTCTTGTGTCCAGCCCACTTTAACTGACTCATCACTCGGCAGGCGCCGTCTTCCTCTTGTGTCCAGCCCACTTCAACTGACTCCTCACCAGTCAGTCGCTGTATCCCTCTTGTGTCCAGCCCACTTTAACTGACTCCTCACCAGTCAGTCGCCGTCTCCCTCTTGTGTCCAGCCCACTTTAACTGACTCCTCACCAGTCAGTCGCTGTCTCCCTCTTGTGTCCAGCCCACTTTAACTGATTCCTGACCAGTCAGTCGCCGTTTTCCTCTTGTGTCCAGCCCACTTTAACTGACTCCTCACCTGTCAGTCGCCGTCTTCCTCTTGTGCCCAGCCCACTTTAACTGATTCCTCACCAGTCAGTCGCTGTCTCCCTCTTGTGTCCAGCCCACTTCAACTGATTCCTGACCAGTCAGTCGCCGTCTTCCTCTTGTGCCCAGCTCACTTTAACTGACTCCTCACCTGTCAGTCGCCGTCTTCCTCTTGTGTCCAGCCCACTTTAACTGACTCATCACTCGGCAGGCGCCGTCTTCCTCTTGTGTCCAGCCCACTTCAACTAAATCCTCACCAGTCAGTCGCTGTATCCCTCTTGTGTCCAGCCCACTTTAACTGACTCCTCACCAGTCAGTCGCTGTCTTCCTCTTGTGTCCAGCCCACTTTAACTGATTCCTGACCAGTCAGTCGCTGTCTCCCTCTTGTGTCCAGCCCACTTTAACTGACTCCTCACCAGTCAGTCGCTGTCTTCCTCTTGTGTCCAGCCCACTTTAACTGACTCCTCACCAGTCAGTCGCCGTCTCCCTCTTGTGTCCAGCCCACTTTAACTGACTCCTCACCAGTCAGTCGCTGTCTGCCTCTTGTGTCCAGCCCACTTTAACTGACTCCTCACCAGTCAGTCGCTGTCTTCCTCTTGTGTCCAGCCCACTTTAACTGACTCCTCACCAGTCAGTCGCTGTCTCCCTCTTGTGTCCAGCCCACTTTAACTGACTCCTCACCAGTCAGTCGCCGTCTCCCTCTTGTGTCCAGCCCACTTTAACTGACTCCTCACCAGTCAGTCGCTGTCTTCCTCTTGTGTCCAGCCCACTTTAACTGACTCCTCACCAGTCAGTCGCTGTCTTCCTCTTGTGTCCAGCCCACTTTATCTGACTCCTCACCAGTCAGTCGCTGTCTTCCTCTTGTGTCCAGCCCACTTTAACTGACTCCTCACCAGTCAGTCGCTGTCTTCCTCTTGTGTCCAGCCCACTTTAACTGACTCCTCACCAGTCAGTCGCTGTCTCCCTCTTGTGTCCAGCCCACTTTAACTGACTCCTCACCAGTCAGTCGCCGTCTTCCTCTTTTATTTCGTGTGTCCAGCCCACTTTAACTGACTCCTCACCAGTCAGTCGCCGTCTCCCTCTTGTGTCCAGCCCACTTTAACTGACTCCTCACCAGTCAGTCGCTGTCTCCCTCTTGTGTCCAGCCCACTTTAACTGACTCCTCACCAGTCAGTCGCTGTCTTCCTCTTGTGTCCAGCCCACTTTAACTGACTCCTCACCAGTCAGTCGCTGTCTTCCTCTTGTGTCCAGCCCACTTTAACTGACTCCTCACCAGTCAGTCGCTGTCTTCCTCTTGTGTCCAGCCCACTTTAACTGACTCCTCACCAGTCAGTCGCTGTCTTCCTCTTGTGTCCAGCCCACTTTAACTGACTCCTCACCAGTCAGTCGCTGTCTTCCTCTTGTGTCCAGCCCACTTTAACTGACTCCTCACCAGTCAGTCGCTGTATCCCTCTTGTGTCCAGCCCACTTTAACTGACTCCTCACCAGTCAGTCGCTGTCTTCCTCTTGTGTCCAGCCCACTTTAACTGATTCCTGACCAGTCAGTCGCTGTATCCCTCTTGTGTCCAGCCCACTTTAACTGACTCCTCACCAGTCAGTCGCTGTCTTCCTCTTGTGTCCAGCCCACTTTAACTGACTCCTCACCAGTCAGTCGCTGTCTCCCTCTTGTGTCCAGCCCACTTTAACTGACTCCTCACCAGTCAGTCGCTGTCTTCCTCTTGTGTCCAGCCCACTTTAACTGACTCCTCACCAGTCAGTCGCTGTCTTCCTCTTGTGTCCAGCCCACTTTAACTGACTCCTCACCAGTCAGTCGCCGTCTTCCTCTTGTGTCCAGCCCACTTTATCTGACTCCTCACCAGTCAGTCGCCGTCTCCCTCTTGTGTCCAGCCCACTTTAACTGACTCCTCACCAGTCAGTCGCTGTCTTCCTCTTGTGTCCAGCCCATTTTAACTGACTCCTCACCAGTCAGTCGCTGTCTTCCTCTTGTGTCCAGCCCACTTTAACTGACTCCTCACCAGTCAGTCGCTGTCTTCCTCTTGTGTCCAGCCCTTTTAACTGACTCCTCACCAGTCAGTCGCTGTGTTCCTCTTATGTCCAGCCTTCTTAACTGACCCTCACAAGCAAGTCGCTGTCTTCCTCTTCTGCCCAGCCCACTTTAACTGACTCCTCACCAGTCAGTCGCTGTCTCCTCTTGTGTCCAGCCCACTTTATCTGACTCCTCACCAGTCAGTCGCTGTCTCCCTCTTGTGTCCAGCCCACTTTAACTGACTCTCACCAGTCAGTCGCCGTCTCCCTCTTGTTCCAGCCCACTTTAACTGACTCCTCACCAGTCAGTCGCTGTCTCCCTCTTGTGTCCAGCCCACTTTAACTGACCCTTCACCAGTCAGTCGCTGTCTCACTCTTGTTTCCAGCCCACTTTAACTGACTCCTCACCAGTCAGTCGCCGTCTTCCTCTTGTGTCCAGCCCACTTTATCTGACTCCTCACCAGTCAGTCGCTGTCTCCCTCTTGTGTCCAGCCCACTTTAACTGACTCCTCACCAGTCAGTCGCCGTCTTCCTCTTGTGTCCAGCCCACTTTAACTGACTCCTCACCAGTCAGTCGCCGTCTTCCTCTTGTGTCCAGCCCACTTTATCTGACTCCTCACCAGTCAGTCGCCGTCTCCCTCTTGTGTCCAGCCCACTTTAACTGACTCCTCACCAGTCAGTCGCTGTCTCCCTCTTGTGTCCAGCCCACTTTAACTGACTCCTCACCAGTCAGTCGCTGTCTTCCTCTTGTGTCCAGCCCACTTTAACTGACTCCTCACCAGTCAGTCGCTGTCTCCCTCTTGTGTCCAGCCCACTTTAACTGACTCCTCACCAGTCAGTCGCCGTCTCCCTCTTGTGTCCAGCCCACTTTAACTGACTCCTCACCAGTCAGTCGCCGTCTTCCTCTTGTGTCCAGCCCACTTTAACTGACTCCTCACCAGTCAGTCGCCGTCTTCCTCTTGTGTCCAGCCCACTTAAACTGACTCCTCACCAGTCAGTCGCGGTCTTCCTCTTGTGTCCAGCCCACTTTAACTGACTCCTCACCAGTCAGTCGCCGTCTTCCTCTTGTGTCCAGCCCACTTTAACTGACTCTCACCAGTCAGTCGCCGTCTCCCTCTTGTGTCCAGCCCACTTTAACTGACCCTTCACCATTCAGTCGCCGTCTTCCCTTATGTCCAGCCCACTTTAACTGACCTTTCACCAGTCAGTCGCCGTATTCCTCTGATGTCCAGCCCACTTTATCTGACTCCTCACCAGTCAGTCGCTGTCTTCCTCTTATGTCCAGCCCACTTTATCTGACTCCTCACCAGTCAGTCGCCGTCTTCCTCTTATGTCCAGCCCACTTTATCTGACTCCTCACCAGTCAGTCGCCGTCTTCCTCTTGTGTCCAGCCCACTTTATCTGACCCTTCACCAGTCAGTCGCCGTGTTCCTCTGATGTCCAGCCCACTTTAACTGACCCTTCACCAGTCAGTCGCCGTCTTCCTCTTGTGTCCAGCCCACTTTAACTGACTCCTGACCAGTCAGTCGGCGTCTTCCTCTTATGTCCAGTCCACTTTAACTGACCCTTCACCAGTCAGTCGCCGTCTTCCTCTTATGTCCAGCCCTCTTTAACTGACCCTTCACCAGTCAGTCGCCGTGTTCCTCTGATGTCCAGCCCACTTTAACTGACCCTTCACCAGTCAGTCGCCGTCTAGCTCTTGTTTCCAGCCCACTTTAACTGACTCCTGACCAGTCAGTCGCCGTCTTCCTCTTGTGTCCAGCCCATTTTAACTGACTCCTCACCAGTCAGTCGCCGTCTTCCTCTTGTGTCCAGCCCACTTTAACTGACTCCTCACCAGTCAGTCGCCGTCTTCCTCTTGTGTCCAGCCCACTTTAACTGACTCCTCACCAGTCAGTCGCCGTCTTCCTCTTGTGTCCAGCCCACTTTAACTGACTCCTCACCAGTCAGTCGCCGTCTTCCTCTTGTGTCCAGCCCACTTTAACTGACTCCTCACCAGTCAGTCGCCGTCTTCCTCTTGTGTCCAGCCCACTTTAACTGACTCCTCACCAGTCAGTCGCTGTGTTCCTCTTATGTCCAGCCTATTTAACTGACCCCTCACAAGCAAGTCGCTGTCTTCCTCTTCTGCCCAGCCCACTTTAACTGACTCCTCACCAGTCAGTCGCTGTCTCCCTCTTGTGTCCAGCCCACTTTATCTGACTCCTCACCAGTCAGTCGCTGTCTCCCTCTTGTGTCCAGCCCACTTTAACTGACCCTTCACCAGTCAGTCGCCGTCTCCCTCTTGTTCCAGCCCACTTTAACTGACTCCTCACCAGTCAGTCGCCGTCTTCCTCTTGTGTCCAGCCCACATTATCTGACTCCTCACCAGTCAGTCGCTGTCTTCCTCTTGTGTCCAGCCCACTTTAACTGACTCCTCACCAGTCAGTCGCCGTCTCCCTCTTGTGTCCAGCCCACTTTAACTGACTCCTCACCAGTCAGTCGCCGTCTCCCTCTTGTGTCCAGCCCACTTTAACTGACTCCTCACCAGTCAGTCGCTGTCTCCCTCTTGTGTCCAGCCCACTTTAACTGACTCCTCACCAGTCAGTCGCTGTCTCCCTCTTGTGTCCAGCCCACTTTATCTGACTCCTCACCAGTCAGTCGCTGTCTCCCTCTTGTGTCCAGCCCACTTTATCTGACTCCTCACCAGTCAGTCGCTGTCTCCCTCTTGTGTCCAGCCCACTTTAACTGACTCCTCACCAGTCAGTCGCCGTCTCCCTCTTGTGTCCAGCCCACTTTAACTGACTCCTCACCAGTCAGTCGCCGTCTGCCTCTTGTGTCCAGCCCACTTTAACTGACTCCTCACCAGTCAGTCGCCGTCTTCCTCTTGTGTCCAGCCCACTTTAACTGACTCCTCACCAGTCAGTCGCCGTCTCCCTCTTGTGTCCAGCCCACTTTAACTGACTCCTCACCAGTCAGTCGCTGTCTCCCTCTTGTGTCCAGCCCACTTTAACTGACTCCTCACCAGTCAGTCGCTGTCTCCCTCTTGTGTCCAGCCCACTTTAACTGACTCCTCACCAGTCAGTCGCTGTCTCCCTCTTGTGTCCAGCCCACTTTAACTGACTCCTCACCAGTCAGTCGCTGTCTCCCTCTTGTGTCCATCCCACTTTAACTGACTCATCACTCGACAGGCGCCGTCTTCCTCTTGTGTCCAGCCCACTTTAACTGACTCCTCACCAGTCAGTCGCTGTCTCCCTCTTGTATCCAGCCCACTTTAACTGACTCCTCACCAGTCAGTCGCTGTCTCCCTCTTGTGTCCAGCCCACTTTAACTGACTCCTCACCAGTCAGTCGCTGTCTCCCTCTTGTGTCCAGCCCACTTTAACTGACTCATCACTCGGCAGGCGCCGTCTTCCTCTTGTGTCCAGCCCACTTCAACTGACTCCTCACCAGTCAGTCGCTGTATCCCTCTTGTGTCCAGCCCACTTTAACTGACTCCTCACCAGTCAGTCGCAGTCTCCCTCTTGTGTCCAGCCCACTTTAACTGACTCCTCACCAGTCAGTCGTCGTCTCCCTCTTGTGTCCAGCCCACTTTAACTGACTCATCACTCGGCAGGCGCCGTCTTCCTCTTGTGTCCAGCCCACTTCAACTGACTCCTCACCAGTCAGTCGCTGTATCCTCTTGTGTCCAGCCCACTTTAACTGACTCCTCACCAGTCAGTCGCCGTCTCCTCTTGTGTCCAGCCCACTTTAACTGACTCCTCACCAGTCAGTCGCTGTCTCCTCTTGTGTCCAGCCCACTTTAACTGATTCCTGACCAGTCAGTCGCCGTTTTCCTCTTGTGTCCAGCCCACTTTAACTGACTCCTCACCAGTCAGTCGCAGTCTCCCTCTTGTGTCCAGCCCACTTTAACTGACTCCTCACCAGTCAGTCGCTGTCTCCCTCTTGTGTCCAGCCCACTTTAACTGACTCCTCACCAGTCAGTCGCCGTCTCCCTCTTGTGTCCAGCCCACTTTAACTGAGTCCTCACCAGTCAGTCGCCGTCTCCCTCTTGTGTCCAGCCCACTTTAACTGACTCCTCACCAGTCAGTCGCCGTCTTCCTCTTGTGTCCAGCCCACTTTAACTGACTCCTGACCAGTCAGTCGCTGTATCCCTCTTGTGTCCAGCCCACTTTAACTGACTCCTCACCAGTCAGTCGCTGTCTTCCTCTTGTGTCCAGCCCACTTTAACTGATTCCTGACCAGTCAGTCGCTGTATCCCTCTTGTGTCCAGCCCACTTTAACTGACTCCTCACCAGTCAGTCGCTGTCTTCCTCTTGTGTCCAGCCCACTTTAACTGACTCCTCACCAGTCAGTCGCTGTATCCCTCTTGTGTCCAGCCCACTTTAACTGACTCCTCACCAGTCAGTCGCTGTCTCCCTCTTGTGTCCAGTCCACTTTAACTGATTCCTGACCAGTCAGTCGCTGTATCCCTCTTGTGTCCAGCCCACTTTATCTGACTCCTCACCAGTCAGTCGCAGTCTCCTCTTGTGTCCAGCCCACTTTAACTGACTCCTCACCAGTCAGTCGCTGTCTCCCTCTTGTGTCCAGCCCACTTTAACTGACTCCTCACCAGTCAGTCGCTGTCTCCCTCTTGTGTCCAGCCCACTTTAACTGACTCCTCACCAGTCAGTCGCTGTCTTCCTCTTGTGTCCAGCCCACTTTAACTGACTCCTCACCAGTCAGTCGCTGTCTTCCTCTTGTGTCCAGCCCACTTTAACTGACTCCTCACCTGTCAGTCGGTGTCTTCCTCTTGTGTCCAGCCCACTTTAACTGATTCCTGACCAGTCAGTCGCTGTATCCCTCTTGTGTCCAGCCCACTTTAACTGACTTCTCACCTGTCAGTCGCCGTCTTCCTCTTGTGTCCAACCCACTTTAACTGACTCATCACTCGGCAAGCGCCGTCTTCCTCTTGTGTCCAGCCCACTTCAACTGACTCCTCGCCAGTCAGTCGCTGTATCCCTCTTGTGTCCAGCCCACTATAACTGACTCCTCACCAGTCAGTCGCTGTCTCCCTCTTGGGTCCAGCCCACTTTATCTGACTCCTCACCAGTCAGTCGCTGTCTTCCTCTTGTGTCCAGCCCACTTTAACTGACTCCTCACCAGTCAGTCGCTGTCTTCCTCTTGTGTCCAGCCCACTTTAACTGACTCCTCACCATTCAGTCGCCGTCTTCCTCTTGTGTCCAGCCCACTTTATCTGACTCCTCACCAGTCAGTCGCTGTATCCTCTTGTGTCCAGCCCACTTTAACTGACTCCTCACCAGTCAGTCGCTGTCTTCCTCTTGTGTCCAGCCCACTTTAACTGATTCCTGACCAGTCAGTCGCTGTATCCCTCTTGTGTCCAGCCCACTTTAACTGACTCCTCACCAGTCAGTCGCTGTCTCCTCTTGTGTCCAGCCCACTTTAACTGATTCCTGACCAGTCAGTCGCTGTATCCCTCTTGTTTCCGCCCACTTTAACTGACTCCTCACCAGTCAGTCGCCGTCTTCCTCTTGTTTCCAGCCCACTTTAACTGACTCCTCACCAGTCAGTCGCTGTCTTCCTCTTGTGTCCAGCCCACTTGAACTGACTCCTCACCAGTCAGTCGCCGTCTTCCTCTTGTGTCCAGCCCATTTTAACTGACTCCTCACCAGTCAGTCGCCGTCTACCTCTTGTGTCCAGCCCACTTTAACTGACTCCTCACCAGTCAGTCGCTGTCTCCCTCTTGTGTCCAGCCCACTTTAACTGACTCCTCACCAGTCAGTCGCTGTCTTCCTCTTGTGTCCAGCCCACTTTAACTGACTCCTGACCAGTCAGTCGCCGTCTTCCTCTTGTGTCCAGCCCATTTTAACTGACTCCTCACCAGTCAGTCGCTGTCTTCCTCTTGTGTCCAGCCTACTTAACTGACTCCTCACCAGTCAGTCGCTGTGTTCCTCTTATGTCCAGCCCACTTTAACTGACTCCTCACCAGTCAGTCGCTGTCTCCCTCTTGTGTCCAGCCCACTTTAACTGACTCCTCACCAGTCAGTCGCTGTATCCCTCTTGTGTCCAGCCCACTTTATCTGACTCCTCACCAGTCAGTCGCTGTCTTCCTCTTGTGTCCAGCCCACTTTAACTGACTCCTCACCAGTCAGTCGCTGTCTCCCTCTTGTGTCCAGCCCACTTTAACTGACTCCTCACCAGTCAGTCGCTGTCTCCCTCTTGTGTCCAGCCCACTTTAACTGACTCCTCACCAGTCAGTCGCCGTCTCCCTCTTGTTTCCAGCCCACTTTAACTGACTCCTGACCAGTCAGTCGCCGTCTTTCTCTTGTGTCCAGCCCATTTTAACTGACTCCTCACCAGTCAGTCGCTGTCTTCCTCTTATGTCCAGCCTACTTAACTGACTCCTCACCAGTCAGTCGCTGTCTTCCTCTTATGTCCAGCCTACTTAACTGACCCCTCACCAGCAAGTCGCCGTCTTCCTCTTGTGTCCAGCCCACTTTAACTGACTCCTCACCAGTCAGTCGCCGTCTTCCTCTTGTGTCCAACCCACTTTAACTGACCCTTCACCAGTCAGTCGCTGTATCCCTCTTGTGTCCAGCCCACTTTAACTGACTCCTCACCAGTTAGTCACTGTCTTCCTCTTGTGCCCAGCCCACTTTAACTGACTCCTCACCAGTCAGTCGCTGTATCCCTCTTGTGTCCAGCCCACTTTAACTGACTCCTCACCAGTCAGTCGCTGTCTCCCTCTTGTGTCCAGCCCACTTTAACTGATTCCTGACCAGTCAGTCGCCGTCTTCCTCTTGTGTCCAGCCCACATTAACTGACTCCTCACCAGTCAGTCGCTGTCTCCCTCTTGTGTCCAGCCCACTTTAACTGACCCTTCACCAGTCAGTCGCCGTCTCACTCTTGTTTCCAGCCCACTTTAACTGACTCCTCACCAGTCAGTCGCTGTCTTCCTCTTGTGTCCAGCCCACTTTAACTGACTCCTCACCAGTCAGTCGCCGTCTTCCTCTTGTGTCCAGCCCACTTTATCTGACTCCTCACCAGTCAGTCGCCTCTTCCTCTTATGTCCAGCCCACTTTATCTGACTCCTCAAAAGTCAGTCGCTGTCTTCCTCTTATGTCCAGCCCACTTTATCTGACTCCTCACCAGTCAGTCGCCGTCTTCCTCTTATGTCCAGCCCACTTTATCTGACTCCTCACCAGTCAGTCGCCGTCTTCCTCTTGTGTCCAGCCCACTTTAACTGATTCCTGACCAGTCAGTCGCTGTATCCCTCTTGTGTCCAGCCCACTTTAACTGACTCCTCACCAGTCAGTCGCCGTCTTCCTCTTGTGTCCAGCCCACTTTAACTGACTCCTCACCAGTCAGTCGCCGTCTTCCTCTTATGTCCAGCCTACGTAACTGACCCTTCACCAGTCAGTCGCCGTCTTCCTCTTGTGTCCAGCCCACTTTAACTGACCCTTTACCAGTCAGTCGCCGTCTTCCTCTTATGTCCAGCCCACTTTATCTGACCCTTCACCAGTCAGTCGCCGTATTCCTCTGATGTCCAGCCCACTTCAACTGACTCCTCACCAGTCAGTCGCCGTCTTCCTCTTGTGTCCAGCCCACTTTAACTGACTCTTCACCAGTCAGTCGCCGTGTTCCTCTGATGTCCAGCCCACTTTAACTGACCCTTCACCAGTCAGTCGCCGTCTTCCTCTTGTGTCCAGCCCACTTTAACTGACCCTTCACCAGTCAGTCGCCGTCTTCCTCTTATGTCCAGCCCACTTTAACTGACCCTTCACCAGTCAGTCGCCGTATTCCTCTGATGTCCAGCCCACTTTAACTGACCCTTCACCAGTCAGTCGCCGTCTTCCTCTTGTGTCCAGCCCACTTTAACTGACCCTTCACCAGTCAGTCGCCGTCTTCCTCTTGTGTCCAGCCCACTTTAACTGACCCTTCACCAGTCAGTCGCCGTCTTCCTCTTGTGTCCAGCCCACTTTAACTGACCCTTCACCAGTCAGTCGCCGTCTTCCTCTTATGTCCAGCCCACTTTAACTGACCCTTCACCCGTCAGTCGCTATCTTCCTCTTGTGTCCAGCCCACTTTAACTGACCCTTCACCAGTCAGTCGCCGTATTCCTCTTATGTCCAGCCCACTTTAACTGACTCCTCACCAGTCAGTCGCCGTCTTCCTCTTGTGTCCAGCCCACTTTATCTGACTGCTCACCAGTCAGTCGCCGTCTTCCTCTTGTGTCCAGCCCACTTTAACTGACCCTTCACCAGTCAGTCGCCGTCTTCCTCTTATGTCCAGCCCACTTTAACTGACCTTTCACCAGTCAGTCGCCGTATTCCTCTGATGTCCAGCCCACTTTATCTGACTCCTCACCAGTCAGTCGCTGTCTTCCTCTTGTGTCCAGCCCACTTTAACTGACTCCTCACCAGTCAGTCGCCGTCTTCCTCTTATGTCCAGCCCACTTTAACTGACTCCTCACCAGTCAGTCGCCGTCTTCCTCTTGTGTCCAGCCCACTTTATCTGACTCCTCACCAGTCAGTCGCCGTCTTCCTCTTATGTCCAGCCCACTTTATCTGACTCCTCACCAGTCAGTCGCCGTCTTCCTCTTGTGTCCAGCCCACTTTATCTGACTGCTCACCAGTCAGTCGGCGTCTTCCTCTTATGTCCAGCCCACTTTAACTGACCCTTCACCAGTCAGTCGCCGTCTTCCTCTTATGTCCAGCCCTCTTTAACTGACCCTTCACCAGTCAGTCGCCGTGTTCCTCTGATGTCCAGCCCACTTTAACTGACCCTTCACCAGTCAGTCGCCGTCTTCCTCTTGTGTCCAGCCCACTTTAACTGACCCTTCACCAGTCAGTCGCCGTCTTCCTCTTATGTCCAGCCCACTTTAACTGACCCTTCACCAGTCAGTCGCCGTATTCCTCTGATGTCCAGCCCACTTTAACTGACCCTTCACCAGTCAGTCGCCGTCTTCCTCTTGTGTCCAGCCCACTTTAACTGACCCTTCACCAGTCAGTCGCCGTCTTCCTCTTATGTCCAGCCCACTTTAACTGACCCTTCACCAGTCAGTCGCCGTCTTCCTCTTGTGTCCAGCCCACTTTAACTGACCCTTCACCAGTCAGTCGCCGTATTCCTCTTATGTCCAGCCCACTTTAACTGACTCCTCACCAGTCAGTCGCCGTCTTCCTCTTGTGTCCAGCCCATTTTAACTGACTCCTCACCAGTCAGTCGCTGTCTTCCTCTTATGTCCAGCCTACTTAACTGACTCCTCACCAGTCAGTCGCAGTCTTCCTCTTATGTCCAGCCTACTTAACTGACTCTTCACCAGTCAGTCGCTGTCTTCCTCTTGTGCCCAGCCCACTTTAACTGACCCCTCACCAGTCAGTCGCTATCTTCCTCTTGTGCCCAGCCCACTATAACTGACTCCTCACCAGTCAATCGCCGTCTTCCTCTTATGTCCAGCCTACGTAACTGACTCCTCACCAGTCAGTCGCTGTCTTCCTCTTATGTCCAGCATACTTAACTGACCCCTCACCAGTCAGTCGCCGTCTTCCTCTTGTGTCCAGCCCATTTTAACTGACTCCTCACCAGTCAGTCGCCGTCTTCCTCTTATGTCCAGCCCACTTTAACTGACACCTCACCAGTCAGTCGCCGTCTTCCTCTTGTGTCCAGCCCATTTTAACTGACTCCTCACCAGTCAGTCGCCGTCTTCCTCTTATGTCCAGCCCACTTGAACTGACACCTCACCAGTCAGTCGCTGTCTTCCTCTTGTGTCCAGCCCACTTTAACTGACCCCTCACCTCTCCTTCCTCCACTCTTCGCTTTTCTACTGTTTTAACTCCCGCACTCACCCAGTTATTTTCATAAACTTGGACTCGCTGTCGATTGCAAAATATCAGCAGATCCGAGCCGTGTAAGAACATGTCATTGTAATGGGCATGTTTTATTTCGTACAGTAGACGTTACGTATGGCGTTGACCGTCTCAAAATGTGTCCTTAAATTGTCAGACATGTTTGCTCGTGTCGTTGTGACTGACACGAGTCGCACATTTGATTTCCGACTTGATTTGACTGAATTCAGACAGATTACTCGATAGTTGACTTGGACTTGGAGGTCATTGACTTGAGGCATGACATTGTTTTGGTAAGTCTATTTCTGAAAAAAATCTAAGAAAACCTTTCTGAAGCAGCCGAGAATGTGCAAAAGACGGGGACCTCGAGGAACTAGAACAATACATTTGTTTCATAATGTATTTGTATATGATGCTTATCATAATTCTGTAATGATCGTTGTGAAAAAATAAAGATTATTATTATTATTACCCACATTCCCACGCAATGACGCAATGACGCAATGACGTACGGTCAGGAGACGGGAGAGAACGCATGCTTTATGGAGCGAGATTAGATCGCATGTTCGTAAGATTAGTGGTGGTTCACGTGAAATGAAAGGATCTAGTCGACCAGGTGTTTCATTAGGGTATATGTTTCGCATCCCTGCCAACAAGTTGCTCCCCTACCTACCCCCCCCCCCGCCCCCAGCAGACGTTGTACCACGCTACCACCTTCCCTCGTCAAAGCGCAACCCCGGGTAAAATTGCAGCCAATGGGCTAAACTAGGCTTATAAAACACGAAGGCCCTATATTAGATTAGTCTGAATGAGTCAATCGAGAGTTCTACTGTTTATCCACGTAGACGTTTCTGTGCAGACCAGACCTGCCGCCAGCGACAAACCAGGGCTATTATGCTTGGCGAGTGATGCGCGTCTGAACTCTGGTTGCTGAGGATTGAGGAGCTGTGGAAGTGTTATTATTATCTAGATTAGTTCTCTAAATCTCTCCTGACAACAGACTAATGTATTCCGTACATGTCTTCCATGTAAGATTACATATACTACGACATAACTGTGCACATTTGTTTTAATACATTAAATTATATATCTATGTGCACATCAGTCAAATATTTATAGTAATTAATTATTTATTTATTGCATATTTCAGTTTTAATATTATTTTTAAGATTTGTTTTATAGTCTCTCGTAACTCACTGTTGAGTGGTATGTGTACATAACGGCTGCTATGGTACAGTGTATTTATGTTTCGTATTGTAATGCATGTGTACATGGAGTGTGACATTAATAAATATTTACTAAAAAAATAACTCTCAATGTAGGCACTACTGTATGTCGATATAAGCATATGGCTCGAGGCGTCGAAATAAAATAGACTTGGAATACAAATTCCATGTGGGTCGATTAAACGCTACGCAGAAATATTTATTCACGTATACATTTGTATTACATCAAATGTAGAGCGATTTTTTTTATTTATAACTATTATTTTGTGATATCAAGATCTTAGGAAAAAAGGGTGTTCAGAAATAACTCGTTGGACGGGATTCGAAATAACTCTTTCATCGAACCACTTATAGGCCTCCGGAGGGATATGGTTAATCTTCAGGCCCGTGCAGGACACTGTTACAAGAGAAAAAGGGCATAAAGGCAGCTACGTATAGAATGATATATCATATGTATAGATTCTGAGAACGAGGTATGTAACACTGCCAGGGAACAAAGGTATAGATTCTGAGAACGAGGTATGTAACACTGCCAGGGAACAAAGGTATATATTCTAAGAACGAGGAATGTAACACGGCCAGGGAACAAAGGTATAGATTCTTAGAACGAGGTATGTGACACTGCCAGGGAACAAAGGTATAGATTCTGAGAACGAGGTATGTTACACTGCCAGGGAACAAAGGTATAGATTCTTAGAACGAGGTATGTGACACTGCCAGGGAACAAAGGTATAGATTCTGAGAACGAGGTATGTTACACTGCCAGGGAACAAAGGTATAGATTCTGAGAACGAGGTATGTAACACCGACAGGGAACAAAGGTATAGATTCTGAGAACGAGGTATGTAACACCAACAGGGAACAAAGGTATAGATTCTGAGAACGAGGTATGTAACACCGACAGGGAACAAAGGTATAGATTCTGAGAACGAGGTATGTAACACCGACAAGGAACAAAGGTATAGATTCTTAGAACGAGGTATGTAACACCGACAGGGAAGAAAGGTATAGATTCTGAGAACGAGGTATGTAACACCGACAGGGAACAAAGGTATAGATTCTGAGAACGAGGTATGTAACACCGACAGGGAACAAAGGTATAGATTCTGAGAACGAGGTATGTAACACCGACAGGGAACAAAGGTATAGATTCTGAGAACGAGGTATGTAACACCGACAGGGAACAAAGGTATAGATTCTGAGAACGAGGTATGTAACACCGACAAGGAACAAAGGTATAGGTTCTGAGAACGAGGTATGTAACACCGACAGGGAACAAAGGTATAGATTCTGAGAACGAGGTATGTAACACCGACAAGGAACAAAGGTATAGGTTCTGAGAACGAGGTATGTAACACCGACAGGGAACAAAGGTATAGATTCTGAGAACGAGGTATGTAACACGGCCAGGGAATCTTCATGATCATCACGTGGAGCCA
Source organism: Lamellibrachia satsuma (assembly GCA_033239005.1). Taxonomy (NCBI): domain Eukaryota; kingdom Metazoa; phylum Annelida; class Polychaeta; order Sabellida; family Siboglinidae; genus Lamellibrachia; species Lamellibrachia satsuma. Next base: position 51,616 of record BSQZ01000068.1, read on the forward strand.
TCTTGGGTCAGCTATCTTGGATCGCATCTCCTTTCTGTGATAAGTCGTTCTGACTAGATTTTCATATGTCATGTTCCCAATCCTTATCTGTCTATGTCGCTCGTGGGCTTCCTCTAACAACAGCAACGAATACAATCAGATAGTTCTAAAGCATAGAACCAGGTAGAAACACCAGCAAAGTGTAACATCAGATAGGAAACAACAGCAAGGCACAGACACAGCTGGATGTTGCCTAACATTACGTCAGCAGTCAACGGTGCCTCGTTCTGTTACGATTACATTAACGTTCACCATGAATAAATCAATAACACATTAACCGACTTGCGCATGGAGAATTAAGCAGGTGCTTGGAGTGACGTGTAGGTCTGCTTGGGGTGACGTGAAGGTCTGCTTGGTGAGACGTGTAGGTCTGCTTGGTGAGACGTGTAGGTCTGCTTGGTATAATGTGTATGTCTGCTTGGTGTAACGTGATGGTATGTTTGATGTGACGTGTAGGTCTGCTTGGGGTGACGTGTAGGTCTGCTTGGTATGTCTGCTTGGTGTGACGTGTATGTCTGCTTGGTGTGACGTGTAGGTCTGCTTGGGGTGACGTGTATGTCTGTCTACTTGGTGTGACGTGTAGGTCTGCTTGGCGAGACGTGTAGGTCTGCTTGGGTGATGTGTAGGTACTTCGTTGTTTCGAAAATTGTACTGTTATACCATAAAACACGCTGCACAGCTGAAATATACCTGACGATGCAATAATATTACATGATGCGCTACATCTATAAAACGTGACGACACGACAAAGCACATGTGATCTTTTGGTGTTACGTTACAATTATACATGGTCTGGTTCAATTGATCCACTCTAGTCGCGACTCAGTTACTCTGGTCGAGTAAAAT